>OZ012663.1:28939465-29243685 GCA_963942545.1 Oxycera nigricornis | reverse complement strand
CGGTCATTTGCTTGCCGAGGGATACCTACGTATTTTGGCTGGCTTTCAGGATCTTTGATTTTTTCGCGGAAAAACTGGATATTTATCTGCCTGTAGGGCATTGCGAACATTTGCGCCATTTTTTCCGGTCATTTTCTTGCCAAGGGATACTCACGTATTTGCTGGCTTTCAGGATCTTTTGTTTTTTTCGCGGAAAAAAACTGGATATTATCTGCCTGTAGGGCATTGCGAACATTTTGCGCCATTTTCCGGTCATTTGCTTGCGAGGGATACCTTCGTATTTTGCCTGGCTTTCAGGATCTTTTGATTTTTTCGCGGAAAAAACTGGATATTATCTGCCTGTAGGGCATTGCGAACATTTTGCGCCATTTTTCCGGTCATTTGCTTGAAATCGGATACTACGTATTTGGCTGGCTTTCAGGATCTTTTGTTTTTTTCGCGAAAAAACTGGATATTATCTGCCTGTAGGGCATTGCGAACATTTTGCGCCATTTTTCCGGTCATTTGCTTGCCGAGGGATACCTACGTATTTTGGCTGGCTTTCAGGATCTTTTGATTTTTTCGCGGAAAAAAACTGGATATTATCTGCCTGTAGGGCATTGCGAACATTTTGCGCCATTTTCGGGTCATTTGCCTTGAAATCGGATACTCACGTATTTTGGCTGGCTTTCAGGATCTTTTGTTTTTTTCGCGGAAAAAACTGGATATTATCTGCCTGTAGGGCATTGCGAACATTTTGCGCCATTTTCCGGTCATTTGCTTGCCGAGGGATACCTACGTATTTTGGCTGGCTTTCAGGATCTTTTGATTTTTTCGAGGAAAAAACTGGATATTATCTGCCTGTAGGGCATTGCGAACATTTTGCGCATTTTTCCGGTCATTTGCTTGAAATCGGATACTTACGTATTTTGTTGGCTTTCGGGATCTTTTGTTTTTTTCGCGGAAAAAACTGGATATTATCTGCCTGTAGGGCATTGCGAACATTTTGCGCCATTTTTCCGGTCATTTGCTTGCCGAGGGATACCTACGTATTTTGGCTGGCTTTCAGGATCTTTTGATTTTTTCGCGGAAAAAACTGGATATTATCTGCCTGTAGGGCATTACGAACATTTTGCGCCATTTTTCCGGTCATTTGCTTGTCGAGGATACCTACGTATTTTGGCTGGCTTTCAGGATCTTTTGATTTTTTCGCGGAAAAAACTGGATATTATCTGCCTGTAGGGCATTGCGAACATTTTGCGCCATTTTTCCGGTCATTTGCTTGCCGAGGGATACCTACGTATTTGGCTGGCTATCAGGATCTTATTGTTTTTTTCGCGGAAAAAACTGGATATTATCTGCCTGTAGGGCATTGCGAACATTTTGCGCCATTTTTCGGTCATTTGCTTGGCCAAGGGATACTCACGTATTTTGGGCTGGCTTTCAGGATCTTTTGATTTTTTCGCGGAAAAAACTAGATATTATCTGCCTGTAGGCATTGCGAACATTTTGCGCCATTTTTCCGGTCATTTGCTTGCCGAGGGATACTCACGTATTTTGGCTGGCTTTCAGGATCTTTTGATTTTTTCGCGGAAAAAACTGGATATTATCTGCCTGTAGGGCATTGCGAACATTTTGCGCCATTTTTCGGTCATTTGCTTGCCGAGGGATACCTACGTATTTTGGCTGGCTTTCAGGATCTTTTGATTTTTTCGCGGAAAAACTGGATATATCTGCCTGTAGGGCATTGCGAACATTTTGCGCCATTTTCCGGTCATTTGCTTTGCCGAGGGATCCTACGTATTTTGGCTGGCTTTCAGGATCTTTTGATTTTTTCGCGGAAAAACTGGATATTATCTGCTTGTAGGGCATTGCGAACATTTTGCGCCATTTTTCCGGTCATTTTCTTGCCAAGGGATACTCACGTATTTGGCTGGCTTTCAGATCTTTTGTTTTTTTCGCGGAAAAAACTGGATATTATCTGCCTGTAGGGCATTGCGAACATTTTGCGCATTTTTCCGGTCATTTGCTTGCCGAGGGATACCTTCGTATTTTGGCCTGGCTTTCAGGATCATTTGATTTTTCGCGGAAAAAACTGGATATTATCTGCCTGTAGGGCATTGCGAACATTTTGCGCCATTTTTTCCGGTCATTTGCTTGCCGAGGGATACTCACGTATTTTGCTGGCTTCAGGATCTTTTGATTTTTTCGCGGAAAAAACTGGATATTATCTGCCTGTAGGGCATTGCGAACATTTTGCGCCATTTTTCCGGTCATTTGCTTGCCGAGGGATACCTACGTATTTTGGCTGGCTTTCAGGATCTTTTGATTTTTTCGCGGAAAAAACTGGATATTATCTGCCTGTAGGGCATTGCGAACATTTTGCGCCATTTTTTCCGTCATTTGCTTGCCGAGGGATACCTACGTATTTTGCTGGCTTTCAGGATCTTTTGATTTTTTTCCGCGGAAAAAACTGGATATTATCTGCCTGTAGGGCATTGCGAACATTTTGCGTCATTTTTCCGGTCATTTGCTTGCCGAGGGATACCTTCGTATTTTGCCAGGCTTTCAGGATCTTTGCGCCATTTTTCCGGTCATTTGCTTGAAAAGGGATACTTACGTATTTTGGCTGGCTTTCAGGATCTTTTGATTTTTTCGCGGAAAAAACTGGATATTATCTGCCTGTAGGGCATTACGAACATTTTGCGCCATTTTTCCGGTCATTTGCTTGTCGAGGGATACCTACGTATTTGGCTGGCTTTCAGGATCTTTTGATTTTTTCGCGGAAAAACTGGATATTATCTGCCTGTAGGGCATTGCGAACATTTTGCGCCATTTTTCCGGTCATTTGCTTGCCGAGGGATACCTACGTATTTTGGCTGGCTATCAGGATCTTATGTTTTTTTTCGCGGAAAAAACTGGATATTATCTGCCTGTAGGGCATTGCGAACATTTTGCGCCATTTTTCCGGTCATTTGCCTTGCCAAGGGATACTCACGTATTTTGGCTGGCTTTCAGGATCTTTTGATTTTTTCGCGGAAAAAACTAGATATTATCTGCCTGTAGGGCATTGCGAACATTTTGCGCCATTTTTCCGGTCATTTGCTTGCCGAGGTATACTCACGTATTTTGGCTGGCTTTCAGGATCTTTTGATTTTTTCGCGGAAAAAACTGGATATTATCGGCCTGTAGGGCATTGCGAACATTTTGCGCCATTTTTCCGGTCATTTGCTTGCCGAGGGATACCTACGTATTTTGGCTGGCTTTCAGGATCTTTGATTTTTTCGCGGAAAAAACTGGATATTATCTGCCTGTAGGGCATTGCGAACATTTTGCGCCATTTTTCCGGTCATTTGCTTGCCGAGGGATACCTACGTATTTTGGCTGGCTTTCCAGGATCTTTTGATTTTTTCGCGGAAAAAACTGGATATTATCTGCCTGTAGGCATTGCGAACATTTGCGCCATTTTTCCGGTCATTTTCTTGCCAAGGGATACTCACGTATTTTGGCTGGCTTTCAGGATCTTTTGTTTTTTTCGCGGAAAAAACTGGATATTATCTGCCTGTAGGGCATTCCGAACATTTTGCGCCATTTTTTCCGGTCATTTGCTTGCCGAGGGATACCTTCGTATTTTGCCTGGCTTTCAGGATCATTTGATTTTTTTCGCGGAAAAAACTGGATATTATCTGCCTGTAGGGCATTGCGAACATTTTGCGCCATTTTGCCGGTCATTTGCTTGCCGAGGGATACTCACGTATTTTGGCTGGCTTTCAGGATCTTTTGATTTTTTCGCGGAAAAAACTGGATATTATCTGCCTGTAGGGCATTGCGAACATTTTGCGCCATTTTTCCGGTCATTTGCTTGCCGAGGGATACCTACGTATTTTGGCTGGCTTTCAGGATCTTTTGATTTTTTCGCGGAAAAAACTGGATATTATCTGCCTGTAGGGCATTGCGAACATTTTGCGCCATTTTTCCGGTCATTTGCTTGCCGAGGGATACCTACGTATTTTGGCTGGCTTTCAGGATCTTTTGATTTTTTCGCGGAAAAAACTGGATATTATCTGCCTGTAGGGCATTGCGAACATTTTGCGTCATTTTTCCGGTCATTTGCTTGCCGAGGGATACCTTCGTATTTTGCCAGGCTTTCAGGATCTTTGCGCCATTTTTCCGGTCATTTGCTTGAAAAGGGATACTTACGTATTTTGGCTGGCTTTCAGGATCTTTTGATTTTTCGCGGAAAAAACTGGATATTATCTGCCTGTAGGGCATTGCGAACATTTTGCGCCATTTTTCCGGTCATTTGCTTGCCGAGGGATACCTACGTATTTTGGCTGGCTATCAGGATCTTATGTTTTTTTTCGCGGAAAAAACTGGATATTATCTGCCTGTAGGGCATTGCGAACATTTTGCGCCATTTTTCCGGTCATTTGCTTGCCAAGGGATACTCACGCATTTTGGCTGGCTTTCAGGATCTTTTGATTTTTTCGCGGAAAAAACTAGATATTATCTGCCTGTAGGGCATTGCGAACATTTTGCGCCATTTTTCCGGTCATTTGCTTGCCGAGGGATACTCACGTATTTTGGCTGGCTTTCAGGATCTTTTGATTTTTTCGCGGAAAAAACTGGATATTATCTGCCTGTAGGGCATTGCGAACATTTTGCGCCATTTTTCCGGTCATTTGCTTGCCGAGGGATACCTACGTATTTTGGCTGGCTTTCCAGGATCTTTTGATTTTTTCGCGGAAAAAACTGGATATTATCTGCCTGTAGGGCATTGCGAACATTTTGCGCCATTTTTCCGGTCATTTGCTTGCCGAGGGATACCTACGTATTTTGGCTGGCTTTCAGGATCTTTTGATTTTTTCGCGGAAAAAACTGGATATTATCTGCCTGTAGGGCATTGCGAACATTTTGCGCCATTTTTCCGGTCATTTTCTTGCCAAGGGATACTCACGTATTTTGGCTGGCTTTCAGGATCTTTTGTTTTTTTCGCGGAAAAAACTGAATATTATCTGCTTGTAGGGCATTGCGAACATTTTGCGCCATTTTTCGGTCATTTGCTTGCCGAGGGATACCTTCGTATTTTGCCTGGCTTTCAGGATCATTTAATTTTTTCGCGGAAAAAACTGGATATTATCTGCCTGTAGGGCATTGCGACATTTTGCGCCATTTTTCCGGTCATTTGCTTGCCGAGGGATACCTACGTATTTTGCTGGCTATCAGGATCTTTTGTTTTTTTTCGCGGAAAAACTGGATATTATCTGCCTGTAGGGCATTGCGAACATTTTGCGCCATTTTTCCGGTCATTTGCTTGCCAAGGGATACTCACGTATTTTGGCTGGCTTTCAGGATCTTTTGATTTTTTCGCGGAAAAAACTAGATATTATCTGCCTGTAGGGCATTGCGAACATTTTGCGCCATTTTTCGTCATTTGCTTGCCGAGGGATACTCACGTATTTTGGCTGGCTTTCAGGATCTTTTGATTTTTTCGCGGAAAAAACTGGATATTATCTGCCTGTAGGGCATTGCGAACATTTTGCGCCATTTTTCCGGTCATTTGCTTGCCGAGGGATACCTACGTATTTTGCTGGCTTTCAGGATCTTTTGATTTTTTCGCGGAAAAAACTGGATATTATCTGCCTGTAGGGCATTGCGAACATTTTGCGTCATTTTTCCGGTCATTTGCTTGCCGAGGGATACCTACGTATTTTGGCTGGCTTTCAGGATCTTTTGTTTTTTTCGCGGAAAAAACTGAATATTATCTGCTTGTAGGGCATTGCGAACATTTTGCGCCATTTTTCCGGTCATTTGCTTGCCGAGGGATACCTTCGTATTTTGCCTGGCTTTCAGGATCATTTGATTTTTTCGCGGAAAAAACTGGATATTATCTGCCTGTAGGGCATTGCGAACATTTTGCGCCATTTTTCGGTCATTTGCTTGCCGAGGGATACTCACGTATTTTGGCTGGCTTTCAGGATCTTTTGATTTTTTCGCGGAAAAAACTGGATATTATCTGCCTGTAGGGCATTGCGAACATTTTGCGCCATTTTTCCGGTCATTTGCTTGCCGAGGGATACCTACGTACTTTGGCTGGCTTTCAGGATCTTTTGATTTTTTCGCGGAAAAAACTGGATATTATCTGCCTGTAGGGCATTGCGAACATTTTGCGCCATTTTTCCGGTCATTTGCTTGCCGAGGGATACCTACGTATTTTGGCTGGCTTTCAGTATCTTTTGATTTTTTTGCGGAAAAAACTGGATATTATCTGCCTGTAGGGCATTGCGAACATTTTGCGCCATTTTTCCGGTCATTTGCTTGCCAAGGGATACCTACGTATTTTGGCTGGCTTTCAGGATCTTTTGATTTTTTCGCGGAAAAAACTGGATATTATCTGCCTGTAGGGCATTGCGAACATTTTGCGCCATTTTTCCGGTCATTTGCTTGAAAAGGGATACTTACGTATTTTGGCTGGCTTTCAGGATCTTTTGTTTTTTTTCGCGGAAAAAACTGGATATTATCTGCCTGTAGGGCATTGCGAACATTTTGCGCCATTTTTTCCCGGTCATTTGCTTGCCGAGGGATACCTACGTATTTTGGCTGGCTTTCAGGATCTTTTGATTTTTTCGCGGAAAAAACTGGATATTATCTGCCTGTAGGGCATTGCGAACATTTTGCGCCATTTTTCCGGTCATTTGCTTGCCGAGGGATACTCACGTATTTTGGCTGGCTTTCAGGATCTTTTGATTTTTTCGCGGAAAAAACTGGATATTATCTGCCTGTAGGGCATTGCGAACATTTTGCGCCATTTTTCCGGTCATTTGCTTGCCGAGGGATACCTACGTATTTTGGCTGGCTTTCAGGATCTTTTGATTTTTTCGCGGAAAAAACTGGATATTATCTGCCTGTAGGGCATTGCGAACATTTTGCGCCATTTTCCGGTCATTTGCTTGCCGAGGGAATTCTAGTCTTTTTTGCTGGCTATCAGGATCTTATGTTTTTTTTCGCGGAAAAAACTGGATATTATCTGCCTGTAGGGCATTGCGAACATTTTGCGCCATTTTTTCCGGTCATTTGCTTGCCAAGGGATACCTATGTATTTTGGCTGGCTTTCAGGATCTTTTGATTTTTTCGCGGAAAAAACTGGATATTATCTGCCTGTAGGGCATTGCGAACATTTTGCGCCATTTTTCCGGTCATTTGCTGCCGAGGGATACTCACGTATTTTGGCTGGCTTTCAGATTTTTTGATTTTTTCGCGGAAAAAACTGGATATTATCTGCCTGTAGGGCATTGCGAACATTTTGCGCCATTTTTCCGGTCATTTGCTTGCCGAGGGATACCAACGTATTTTGGCTGGCTTTCAGGATCTTTTGATTTTTTCGCGGAAAAAACTGGATATTATCTGCCTGTAGGGCATTGCGAACATTTTGCGCCATTTTTCCGGTCATTTGCTTGCGAGTGATACCTACGTATTTTGGCTGGCTTTCAGGATCTTTTGATTTTTTTGCGGAAAAAACTGGATATTATCTGCCTGTAGGGCATTGGCGAACATTTTGCGCCATTTTTCCGGTCATTTGCTGCCGAGGGATACCTACGTATTTTGGCTGCCTTTCAGGATCTTTTGTTTTTTCGCGGAAAAAACTGGATATTATCTGCCTGTAGGGCATTGCGAACATTTGCGCCATTTTTCCGGTCATTTGCTTGAAAAGGGATACTTACGTATTTTGGCTGGCTTTCAGGATCTTTTGTTTTTTTCGCGGAAAAAAACTGGATATTATCTGCCTGTAGGGCATTGCGAACATTTTGCGCCATTTTTCCGGTCATTTGCTTGCCGAGGGATACCTACGTATTTTGGCTGGCTTTCAGGATCTTTTGATTTTTTCGCGGAAAAAACTGGATATTATCTGCCTGTAGGGCATTGCGAACATTTTGCGCCATTTTTCCGGTCATTTGCTTGCCGAGGGATACTCACGTATTTTGGCTGGCTTTCAGGATCTTTTGATTTTTTCGCGGAAAAAAACTGGATATTATCTGCCTGTAGGGCATTGCGAACATTTTGCGCCCATTTTTCCGGTCATTTGCTTGCCGAGGGATACCTACGTATTTTGGCTGGCTTTCAGGATCTTTTGATTTTTTCGCGGAAAAAACTGGATATTATCTGCCTGTAGGGCATTGCGAACATTTTGCGCCATTTTTCCGGTCATTTGCTTGCCGAGGGATTCCTACGTATTTTGGCTGGCTTTCAGGATCTTTGCTTTTTTCGCGGAAAAAACTGGATATTATCTGCCTGTAGGGCATTGCGAACATTTTGCGCCATTTTTCCGGTCATTTGCTTGAAAAGGGATACTTACGTATTTTGGCTGGCTTTCAGGATCTTTTGTTTTTTTCCGCGGAAAAAACTGGATATTATCTGCCTGTAGGGCATTGCGAACATTTTGCGCCATTTTTCCGGTCATTTGCTTGCCGAGGGATACCTACGTATTTTGGCTGGCTTTCAGGCTCTTTTGATTTTTTCGCGGAAAAACTGGATATTATCTGCCTGTAGGGCATTGCGAACATTTTGCGCCATTTTTCCGGTCATTTGCTTGCCGAGGGATACTCACGTATTTTGGCTGGCTTTCAGGATCTTTTGATTTTTTCGCGGAAAAAACTGATATTATCTGCCTGTAGGGCATTGCGAACATTTTGCGCCATTTTTCCGGTCATTTGCTTGCCGAGGGATACCTACGTATTTTTGGCTGGCTTCAGGATCTTTTGATTTTTTTCGCGGAAAAAACTGGATATTATCTGCCTGTAGGGCATTGCGAACATTTTGCGCCATATTTCCGGTCATTTGCTTGCCGAGGGAATTCTACGTATTTTGCTGGCTATCAGGATCTTATTGTTTTTTTTCGCGGAAAAAACTGGATATTATCTGCCTGTAGGGCATTGCGAACATTTTGCGCCATTTTTTCCGGTCATTTGCTTGCCAAGGGATACCTACGTATTTTGGCTGGCTTTCAGGATCTTTTGATTTTTTCGCGGAAAAAACTGGATATTATCTGCCTGTAGGGCATTGCGAACATTTTGCGCCATTTTTCCGGTCATTGCTTGCCGAGGATACTCACGTATTTTGGCTGGGCTTTCAGGATTTTTTGATTTTTTCGCGGAAAAAACTGGATATTATCTGCCTGTAGGGCATTGCGAACATTTTGCGCCATTTTTCCGGTCATTTGCTTGCCAAGGGATACCAACGTATTTTGGCTGGCTTTCAGGATCTTTTGATTTTTTCGCGGAAAAAACTGGATATTATCTGCCTGTAGGGCATTGCGAACATTTTGCGCCATTTTTCCGGTCATTTGCTTGCCGAGTGATACCTACGTATTTTGGCTGGCTTTCAGGATCTTTTGATTTTTTCGCGGAAAAAACTGGATATTATCAGCCTGTAGGGCATTGCGAACATTTTACGCCATTTTTCCGGTCATTTGCTTGCCGAGGGATACCTACGTATTTTGGCTGCCTTTCAGGATCTTTTGTTTTTTTCGCGGAAAAAACTGGATATTATCTGCCTGTAGGGCATTGCGAACATTTTTCGCCATTTTTCCGGTCATTTGCTTGCCGACGGATACCTACGTATTTTGGCTGGCTTTCAGGATCTTTTGATTTTTTTCCGGAAAAAACTGGATATTATCTGCCTGTAGGGCATTGCGAACATTTTGCGTCATTTTTCCGGTCATTTGCTTGCCAAGGGATACCTTCGTATTTTGGCTGGCTTTCAGGATCTTTTGTTTTTTTCGCGGAAAAAACTGGATATTATCTGCCTGTAGGGCATTGCGAACATTTTGCGCCATTCTTCCGGTCATTTGCTTGCCGAGGGATACCTACGTATTTTGGCTGGCTTTCAGGATCTTTTGATTTTTTCGCGGAAAAAACTGGATATTATCTGCCTGTAGGGCATTGCGAACATTTTGCGCCATTTTTCCGGTCATTTGCTTGCCAAGGGATACCTTCGTATTTTGGCTGGCTTTCAGGATCTTTTGATTTTTTTGCGGAAAAAACTGGATATTATCTGCCTGTAGGGCATTGCGAACATTTTGCGCCATTTTTCCGGTCATTTGCTTGCCGAGGGATACCTACGTATTTTGGCTGGCTTTCAGGATCTTTTGATTTTTTCGCGGAAAAAACTGGATATTATCTGCCTGTAGGGCATTGCGAACATTTTGCGCCATTCTTCCGGTCATTTGCTTGCCGAGGGATACCATCGTATTTTGCCTGGCTTTCAGGATCTTTTGATTTTTTCGCGGAA
The DNA here is from genome assembly GCA_963942545.1 of Oxycera nigricornis. Taxonomy (NCBI): domain Eukaryota; kingdom Metazoa; phylum Arthropoda; class Insecta; order Diptera; family Stratiomyidae; genus Oxycera; species Oxycera nigricornis. The sequence goes on along the minus strand of OZ012663.1, from coordinate 29,233,419 downwards.
AAAACTGGATATTATCTGCCTGTAGGGCATTGCGAACATTTTGCGCCATTTTTCCGGTCATTTGCTTGCCGAGGGATACCTACGTATTTTGGCTGGCTTTCAGGATCTTTTGATTTTTTCGCGGAAAAAACTGGATATTATCTGCCTGTAGGGCATTGTGAACATTTTGCGCCATTTTTCCGGTCATTTGCTTGCCGAGGGATACTCACGTATTTTGGCTGGCTTTCAGGATCTTTTGATTTTTTCGCGGAAAAAACTGGATATTATCTGCCTGTAGGGCATTGCGAACATTTTGCGCCATTTTTCCGGCCATTTGCTTGCCGAGGGATACCTACGTATTTTGGCTGGCTTTCAGGATCTTTTGTTTTTTTCGCGGAAAAAACTGGATATTATCTGCCTGTAGGGCATTGCGAACATTTTGCGCCATTCTTCCGGTCATTTGCTTGCCGAGGGATACCATCGTATTTTGCCTGGCTTTCAGGATCTTTTGATTTTTTCGCGGAAAAAACTGGATATTATCTGCCTGTAGGGCATTGCGAACATTTTGCGCCATTTTTTCGGTCATTTGCTTGCCGAGGGAAACTCACGTATTTTGGCTGGCTTTCAGGATCTTTTGATTTTTTCGCGGAAAAAACTGGATATTATCTGCCTGTAGGGCATTGCAAACATTTTGCGCCATTTTTCCGGTCATTTGCTTGCCGAGGGATACCTACGTATTTTGGCTGGCTTTCAGGATCTTTTGATTTTTTCGCGGAAAAAACTGGATAATATCTGCCTGTAGGGCATTGCGAACATTTTGCGCCATTTTTCCGGTCATTTGCTTGCCGAGGGATACTCACGTATTTTGGCTGGCTTTCAGGATCTTTTGATTTTTTCGCGGAAAAAACTGGATATTATCTGCCTGTAGGGCATTGCGAACATTTTGCGGCATTTTTCCGGTCATTTGCTTGCCGAGGGATACCTACGTATTTTGGCTGGCTTTCAGGATCTTTTGATTTTTTCGCGGAAAAAACTGGATATTATCTGCCTGTAGGGCATTGCGAACATTTTGCGCCATTTTTCCGGTCATTTGCTTGCCGAGGGATATTTACGTATTTCTGGCTGGCGTTCAGGAGCCTTGATTTTTCGCGCGGAAAAAACTGGATATTATCTGCCTGTAGGGCATTGCGAACATTTTGCGCCATTTTTCCGGTCATTTGCTTGCCGAGGGATACTCACGTATTTTGGCTGGCTTTCAGGATCTTTTGATTTTTTCGCGGAAAAAACTGGATATTATCTGCCTGTAGGGCATTGCGAACATTTTGCGCCATTTTTCCGGTCATTTGCTTGCCGAGGGATACTCACGTATTTTGGCTGGCTTTCAGGATCTTTTGATTTTTTCGCGGAAAAAACTGGATATTATCTGCCTGTAGGGCATTGCGAACATTTTGCGCCATTTTTCCGGTCATTTGCTTGCCGAGGGATACTCACGTATTTTGGCTGGCTTTCAGGATCTTTTGATTTTTTCGCGGAAAAAACTGGATATTATCTGCCTGTAGGGCATTGCAAACATTTTGCGCCATTTTTTCGGTCATTTGCTTGCCAAGGGATACCTACGTATTTTGGCTGGCTTTCAGGATCTTTTGATTTTTTCGCGGAAAAAACTGGATATTATCTGCCTGTAGGGCATTGCGAACATTTTGCGCAATTTTTATGGTCATTTGCTTGCCGAGGGAAACCTACGTATTTTTGCTGGCTATCAGGATCTTATGTTTTTTTTCGCGGAAAAAACTGGATATTATCTGCCTGTAGGGCATTGCGAACATTTTGCGCCATTTTTCCGGTCATTTGCTTGCCAAGGGATACCTACGTATTTTGGCTGGCTTTCAGGATCTTTTGATTTTTTCGCGGAAAAAACTGGATATTATCTGCCTGTAGGGCATTGCGAACATTTTGCGCCATTTTTCCGGTCATTTGCTTGCCGAGGGATACTCACGTATTTTGGCTGGCTTTCAGGATCTTTTGATTTTTTCGCGGAAAAAACTGGATATTATCTGCCTGTAGGGCATTGCGAACATTTTGCGCCATTTTTCCGGTCATTTGCTTGCCGAGGGATACCAACGTATTTTGGCTGGCTTTCAGGATCTTTTGATTTTTTCGCGGAAAAAACTGGATATTATCTGCCTGTAGGGCATTGCGAACATTTTGCGCCATTTTTCCGGTCATTTGCTTGCCGAGGGATACCTACGTATTTTGGCTGGCTTTCAGGATGTTTTGATTTTTTCGCGGAAAAAACTGGATATTATCAGCCTGTAGGGCATTGCGAACATTTTACGCCATTTTTCCGGTCATTTGCTTGCCGAAGGATACCTGCGTATTTTGGCTGCCTTTCAGGATCTTTTGTTTTTTTCGCGGAAAAAACTGGATATTATCTGCCTGTAGGGCATTGCGAACATTTTCCGCCATTTTTCCGGTCATTTGCTTGCCGACGGATACCTACGTATTTTGGCTGGCTTTCAGGATCTTTTGATTTTTTTGCGGAAAAAACTGGATATTATCTGCCTGTAGGGCATTGCGAACATTTTGCGCCATTTTTCCGGTCATTTGCTTGCCAAGGGATACCTTCGTATTTTGGCTGGCTTTCAGGATCTTTTGTTTTTTTTCGCGGAAAAAACTGGATATTATCTGCCTGTAGGGCATTGCGAACATTTTGCGACATTTTTCCGGTCATTTGCTTGCCGAGGGATACCTACGTATTTTGGCTGGCTTTCAGGATCTTTTGATTTTTCGCGGAAAAAACTGGATATTATCTGCCTGTAGGGCATTGCGAACATTTTGCGCCATTCTTCCGGTCATTTGCTTGCCGAGGGATACCTACGTATTTTGGCTGGCTTTCAGGATCTTTTGATTTTTTCGCGGAAAAAACTGGATATTATCTGCCTGTAGGGCATTGCGAACATTTTGCGCCATTTTTCCGGTCATTTGCTTGCCAAGGGATACCTTCGTATTTTGGCTGGCTTTCAGGATCTTTTGATTTTTTTGCGGAAAAAACTGGATATTATCTGCCTGTAGGGCATTGCGAACATTTTGCGCCATTTTTCCGGTCATTTGCTTGCCGAGGGATTCCTACGTATTTTGGCTGGCTTTCAGGATCTTTTGATTTTTTCGCGGAAAAAACTGGATATTATCTGCCTGTAGGGCATTGCGAACATTTTGCGACATTTTTCCGGTCATTTGCTTGCCGAGGGATACCTACGTATTTTGGCTGGCTTTCAGGATCTTTTGATTTTTTCGCGGAAAAAACTGGATATTATCTGCCTGTAGGGCATTGCGAACATTTTGCGCCATTTTTCCGGTCATTTGCTTGCCAAGGGATACCTACGTATTTTGGCTGGCTTTCAGGATCTTTTGATTTTTTCGCGGAAAAAACTGGATATTATCTGCCTGTAGGGCATTGTGAACATTTTGCGCCATTTTTCCGGTCATTTGCTTGCCGAGGGATACTCACGTATTTTGGCTGGCTTTCAGGATCTTTTGATTTTTTCGCGGAAAAAACTGGATATTATCTGCCTGTAGGGCATTGCGAACATTTTGCGCCATTTTTCCGGCCATTTGCTTGCCGAGGGATACCTACGTATTTTGGCTGGCTTTCAGGATCTTTTGATTTTTTCGCGGAAAAAACTGGATATTATCTGCCTGTAGGGCAATGCGAACATTTTACGCCATTTTTCCGGTCATTTTCTTGCCAAGGGATACTTACGTATTTTGGCTGGCTTTCAGGATCTTTTGTTTTTTTCGCGGAAAAAACTGGATATTATCTGCCTGTAGGGCATTGCGAACATTTTGCGCCATTCTTCCGGTCATTTGTTTGCCGAGGGATACCATCGTATTTTGCCTGGCTTTCAGGATCTTTTGATTTTTTCGCGGAAAAAACTGGATATTATCTGCCTGTAGGGCATTGCGAACATTTTGCGCCATTTTTTCGGTCATTTGCTTGCCGAGGGAAACTCACGTATTTTGGCTGGCTTTCAGGATCTTTTGATTTTTTCGCGGAAAAAACTGGATATTATCTGCCTGTAGGGCATTGCAAACATTTTGCGCCATTTTTCCGGTCATTTGCTTGCCGAGGGATACCTACGTATTTTGGCTGGCTTTCAGGATCTTTTGATTTTTTCGCGGAAAAAACTGGATAATATCTGCCTGTAGGGCATTGCGAACATTTTGCGCCATTTTTCCGGTCATTTGCTTGCCGAGGGATACTCACGTATTTTGGCTGGCTTTCAGGATCTTTTGATTTTTTCGCGGAAAAAACTGGATATTATCTGCCTGTAGGGCATTGCGAACATTTTGCGGCATTTTTCCGGTCATTTGCTTGCCGAGGGATACCTACGTATTTTGGCTGGCTTTCAGGATCTTTTGATTTTTTCGCGGAAAAAACTGGATATTATCTGCCTGTAGGGCATTGCGAACATTTTGCGCCATTTTTCCGGTCATTTGCTTGCCGAGGGATATTTACGTATTTCTGGCTGGCGTTCAGGAGCCTTTGATTTTTTCGCGGAAAAAACTGGATATTATCTGCCTGTAGGGCATTGCGAACATTTTGCGCCATTTTTCCGGTCATTTGCTTGCCGAGGGATACTCACGTATTTTGGCTGGCTTTCAGGATCTTTTGATTTTTTCGCGGAAAAAACTGGATATTATCTGCCTGTAGGGCATTGCGAACATTTTGCGCCATTTTTCCGGTCATTTGCTTGCCAAGGGATACTCACGTATTTTGGCTGGCTTTCAGGATCTTTTGATTTTTTCGCGGAAAAAACTGGATATTATCTGCCTGTAGGGCATTGCGAACATTTTGCGCCATTTTTCCGGTCATTTGCTTGCCGAGGGATACTCACGTATTTTGGCTGGCTTTCAGGATCTTTTGATTTTTTCGCGGAAAAAACTGGATATTATCTGCCTGTAGGGCATTGCAAACATTTTGCGCCATTTTTTCGGTCATTTGCTTGCCAAGGGATACCTACGTATTTTGGCTGGCTTTCAGGATCTTTTGATTTTTTCGCGGAAAAAACTGGATATTATCTGCCTGTAGGGCATTGCGAACATTTTGCGCAATTTTTATGGTCATTTGCTTGCCGAGGGAAACCTACGTATTTTTGCTGGCTATCAGGATCTTATGTTTTTTTTCGCGGAAAAAACTGGATATTATCTGCCTGTAGGGCATTGCGAACATTTTGCGCCATTTTTCCGGTCATTTGCTTGCCAAGGGATACCTACGTATTTTGGCTGGCTTTCAGGATCTTTTGATTTTTTCGCGGAAAAAACTGGATATTATCTGCCTGTAGGGCATTGCGAACATTTTGCGCCATTTTTCCGGTCATTTGCTTGCCGAGGGATACTCACGTATTTTGGCTGGCTTTCAGGATCTTTTGATTTTTTCGCGGAAAAAATTGGATATTATCTGCCTGTAGGGCATTGCGAACATTTTGCGCCATTTTTCCGGTCATTTGCTTGCCGAGGGATACCAACGTATTTTGGCTGGCTTTCAGGATCTTTTGATTTTTTCGCGGAAAAAACTGGATATTATCTGCCTGTAGGGCATTGCGAACATTTTGCGCCATTTTTCCGGTCATTTGCTTGCCGAGGGATACCTACGTATTTTGGCTGGCTTTCAGGATCTTTTGATTTTTTCGCGGAAAAAACTGGATATTATCAGCCTGTAGGGCATTGCGAACATTTTACGCCATTTTTCCGGTCATTTGCTTGCCGAAGGATACCTGCGTATTTTGGCTGCCTTTCAGGATCTTTTGTTTTTTTCGCGGAAAAAACTGGATATTATCTGCCTGTAGGGCATTGCGAACATTTTCCGCCATTTTTCCGGTCATTTGCTTGCCGACGGATACCTACGTATTTTGGCTGGCTTTCAGGATCTTTTGATTTTTTTGCGGAAAAAACTGGATATTATCTGCCTGTAGGGCATTGCGAACATTTTGCGCCATTTTTCCGGTCATTTGCTTACCGAGGGATACCTTCGTATTTTGGCTGGCTTTCAGGATCTTTTGTTTTTTTTCGCGGAAAAAACTGGATATTATCTGCCTGTAGGGCATTGCGAACATTTTGCGACATTTTTCCGGTCATTTGCTTGCCGAGGGATACCTACGTATTTTGGCTGGCTTTCAGGATCTTATGATTTTTCGCGGAAAAAACTGGATATTATCTGCCTGTAGGGCATTGCGAACATTTTGCGCCATTTTTCCGGTCATTTGCTTGCCAAGGGATACCTTCGTATTTTGGCTGGCTTTCAGGATCTTTTGATTTTTTCGCGGAAAAAACTGGATATTATCTGCCTGTAGGGCATTGCGAACATTTTGCGCCATTTTTCCGGTCATTTGCTTGCCGAGGGATTCCTACGTATTTTGGCTGGCGTTCAGGATCTTTTGATTTTTTCGCGAAAAAAACTGGATATTATCTGCCTGTAGGGCATTGCGAACATTTTGCGCCATTTTTCCGGTCATTTGCTTGCCGAGGGATACCTACATATTTTGGCTGGCTTTCAGGATCTTTTGATTTTTTCGCGGAAAAAACTGGATATTATCTGCCTGTAGGGCATTGCGAACATTTTGCGCCATTTTTCCGGTCATTTGCTTGCCGAGGGATACCTACGTATTTTGGCTGGCTTTCAGGATCTTTTGATTTTTTCGCGGAAAAAACTGGATATTATCTGCCTGTAGGGCATTGCGAACATTTTGCGGCATTTTTCCGGTCATTTGCTTGCCGAGGGATACCTACGTATTTTGGCTGGCTTTCAGGATCTTTTGATTTTTTCGCGGAAAAAACTGGATATTATCTGCCTATAGGGCATTGCGAACATTTTGCGCCATTTTTCCGGTCATTTGCTTGCCGAGGGATATTTACGTATTTCTGGCTGGCGTTCAGGAGCCTTTGATTTTTTCGCGGAAAAAACTGGATATTATCTGCCTGTAGGGCATTGCGAACATTTTGCGCCATTTTTCCGGTCATTTGCTTGCCAAGGGATACCTTCGTATTTTGGCTGGCTTTTAGGATCTTTTGATTTTTTCGCGGAAAAAACTGGATATTATCTGCCTGTAGGGCATTGTGAACATTTTGCGCCATTTTTCCGGTCATTTGCTTGCCAAGGGATACCTTCGTATTTTGGCTGGCTTTCAGGATCTTTTGATTTTTTCGCGGAAAAAACTGGATATTATCTGCCTGTAGGGCATTGTGAACATTTTGCGCCATTTTTCCGGTCATTTGCTTGCCGAGGGATACCTACGTTTTTTGGCTGGCTTTCAGGATCTTTTGATTTTTTCGCGGAAAAAACTGGATATTATCTGCCTGTAGGGCATTGTGAACATTTTGCGCCATTTTTCCGGTCATTTGCTTGCCAAGGGATACCTTCGTATTTTGGCTGGCTTTCAGGATCTTTTGATTTTTTTGCGGAAAAAACTGGATATTATCTGCCTGTAGGGCATTGTGAACATTTTGCGCCATTTTCCCGGTCATTTGCTTGCCGAGGGATTCCTACGTATTTTGGCTGGCTTTCAGGATCTTTTAATTTTTTCGCGGAAAAAACTGGATATTATCTGCCTGTAGGGCATTGTGAACATTTTGCGCCATTTTTCCGGTCATTTGCTTGCCGAGGGATTCCTACGTATTTTGGCTGGCTTTCAGGATCTTTTGATTTTTTCGCGGAAAAAACTGGATATTATCTGCCTGTAGGGCATTGCGAACATTTTGCGCCATTTTTCCGGTCATTTGCTTGCCAAGGGATACCTACGTATTTTGGCTGGCTTTCAGGATCTTTTGATTTTTTCGCGGAAAAAACTGGATATTATCTGCCTGTAGGGCATTGCAAACATTTTGCGCCATTTTTCCGGTCATTTGCTTGCCGAGGGATATATACGTATTTCTGGCTGGCGTTCAGGAGCCTTTGATTTTTTCGCGGAAAAAACTGGAAATTATCTGCCTGTAGGGCATTGCGAACATTTTGCGCCATTTTTCCGGTCATTTGCTTGCCAAGGGATACCTTCGTATTTTGGCTGGCTTTCAGGATCTTTTGATTTTTTCGCGGAAAAAACTGGATATTATCTGCCTGTAAAGCATTGTGAACATTTTGCGCCATTTTTCCGGTCATTTGCTTGCCAAGGGATACCTTCGTATTTTGGCTGGCTTTCAGGATCTTTTGATTTTTTCGCGGAAAAAACTGGATATTATCTGCCTGTAGGGCATTGCGAACATTTTGCGCCATTTTTCCGGTCATTTGCTTGCCAAGGGATACCTTTGTATTTTGGCTGGCTTTCAGGATCTTTTGATTTTTTCGCCGAAAAAACTGGATATTATCTGCCTGTAGGGCATTGCGAACATTTTGCGCCATTTTTCCGGTCATTTGCTTGCCGAGGGATACCTACGTATTTTGGCTGGCTTTCAGGATCTTTTGATTTTTTCGCGGAAAAAACTGGATATTATCTGCCTGTAGGGCATTGCGAACATTTTGCGCCATTTTTCCGGTCATTTGCTTGCCAAGGGATACCTTCGTATTTTGGTTGGCTTTCAGGATCTTTTGATTTTTTCGCGGAAAAAACTGTATATTATCTGCCTGTAGGGCATTGTGAACATTTTGCGCCATTTTTCCGGTCATTTGCTTGCCGAGGGATTCCTTCGTATTTTGGCTGGCTTTCAGGATCTTTTGATTTTTTCGCGGAAAAAACTGGATATTATCTGCCTGTAGGGCATTGCGAACATTTTGCGCCATTTTTCCGGTCATTTGCTTGCCGAGGGATTCCTACGTATTTTGGCTGGCTTTCAGGATCCTTTGATTTTTTCGCGGAAAAAACTGGATATTATCTGCCTGTAGGGCATTGCGAACATTTTGCGCCATTTTTCCGGTCATTTGCTTGCCGAGGGATACCTACGTATTTTGGCTGGCTTTCAGGATCTTTTGATTTTTTCGCGGAAAAAACTGGATATTATCTGCCTGTAGGGCATTGCAAACATTTTGCGCTATTTTTCCGGTCATTTGCTTGCCGAGGGATACCTACGTATTTTGGCTGGCTTTCAGGATCTTTTGATTTTTTTGCGGAAAAAACTGGATATTATCTGCCTGTAGGGCATTGCGAACATTTTGCGCCATTTTTCCGGTCATTTGCTTGCCAAGGGATACCTTCGTATTTTGGCTGGCTTTCAGGATCTTTTGATTTTTTCGCGGAAAAAACTGGATATTATCTGCCTGTAGGGCATTGCGAACATTTTGCGCCATTTTTCCGGTCATTTGCTTGCCGAGGGATTCCTACGTATTTTGGCTGGCTTTCAGGATCTTTTGATTTTTTCGCGGAAAAAACTGGATATTATCTGCCTGTAGGGCATTGCAAACATTTTGCGCTATTTTTCCGGTCATTTGCTTGCCGAGGGATACCTACGTATTTTGGCTGGCTTTCAGGATCTTTTGATTTTTTTGCGGAAAAAACTGGATATTATCTGCCTGTAGGGCATTGCGAACATTTTGCGCCATTTTTCCGGTCATTTGCTTGCCAAGGGATACCTTCGTATTTTGGCTGGCTTTCAGGATCTTTTGATTTTTTCGCGGAAAAAACTGGATATTATCTGCCTGTAGGGCATTGTGAACATTTTGCGCCTATTTTCCGGTCATTTGCTTGCCGAGGGATTCCTACTTATTTTTCTGGCTTTCAGGATCTTTTGATTTTTTCGCGGAAAAAACTGGATATTATCTGCCTGTAGGGCATTGCGAACATTTTGCGCCATTTTTCCGGTCATTTGCTTGCCGAGGGATACCTACGTATTTTGGCTGGCTTTCAGGATCTTTTGATTTTTTCGCGGAAAAAACTGGATATTATCTGCCTGTAGGGCATTGCGAACATTTTGCGCCATTTTTCCGGTCATTTGCTTGCCAAGGGATACCTTCGTATTTTGGCTGGCGTTCAGGAGCCTTTGATTTTTTCGCGGAAAAAACTGGATATTATCTGCCTGTAGGGCATTGCGAACATTTTGCGCCATTTTTCCGGTCATTTGCTTGCCAAGGGATACCTTTGTATTTTGGCTGGCTTTCAGGATCTTTTGATTTTTTCGCGGAAAAAACTGGATATTATCTGCCTGTAGGGCATTGTGAACATTTTGCGCCATTTTTCCGGTCATTTGCTTGCCGAGGGATACCTACGTATTTTGGCTGGCTTTCAGGATCTTTTGATTTTTTCGCGGAAAAAACTGGATATTATCTGCCTGTAGGGCATTGCGAACATTTTGCGCAATTTTTGCGGTCATTTGCTTGCCAAGGGATACCTTCGTATTTTGGCTGGCTTTCAGGATCTTTTGATTTTTTCGCGGAAAAAACTGGATATTATCTGCCTGTAGGGCATTGTGAACATTTTGCGCCATTTTTCCGGTCATTTGCTTGCCGAGGGATTCCTACGTATTTTGGCTGGCTTTCAGGATCTTTTGATTTTTTCGCGGAAAAAACTGGATATTATCTGCCTGTAGGGCATTGTGAACATTTTGCGTTTCCGGTCATTTGCTTGCCGAGGGATATTTACGTATTTCTGGCTGGCGTTCAGGAGCCTTTGATTTTTTCGCGGAAAAAACTGGATATTATCTGCCTGTAGGGCATTGCGAACATTTTGCGCCATTTTTCCGGTCATTTGCTTGCCAAGGGATACCTTCGTATTTTGGCTGGCTTTCAGGATCTTTTGATTTTTTCGCGGAAAAAACTGGATATTATCTGCCTGTAGGGCATTGCAAACATTTTGCGCTATTTTTCCGGTCATTTGCTTGCGAGGGATACCTACGTATTTTGGCTGGCTTTCAGGATCTTTTGATTTTTTTGCGGAAAAAACTGGATATTATCTGCCTGTAGGCATTGCGAACATTTTGCGCCATTTTTCCGGTCATTTGCTTGCCAAGGGATACTTCGTATTTTGGCTGGCTTTCAGGATCTTTTGATTTTTCGCGGAAAAAACTGGATATTATCTGCCTGTAGGGCATTGTGAACATTTTTGCGCCTATTTTCCGGTCATTTGCTTGCCGAGGGATTCCTACTTATTTTTCTGGCTTTCAGGATCTTTTGATTTTTTCGCGGAAAAAACTGGATATTATCTGCCTGTAGGGCATTGCGAACATTTTGCGCCATTTTTCCGGTCATTTGCTTGCGAGGGATACCTACGTATTTTGGCTGGCTTCAGGATCTTTGATTTTTTCGCGGAAAAAACTGGATATTATCTGCCTGTAGGGCATTGCGAACATTTTGCGCCATTTTTCCGGTCATTTGCTTGCCGAGGGATACCTACGTATTTTGGCTGGCTTTCAGGATCTTTTGATTTTTTCGCGGAAAAAACTGGATAATATCTGCCTGTAGGGCATTGCGAACATTTTGCGCCATTTTTCCGGTCATTTGCTTCTGAGGGATACTCACGTATTTTGGCTGGCTTTCAGGATCTTTTGATTTTTTCGCGGAAAAAACTGGATATTATCTGCCTGTAGAGCATTGCGAACATTTTGGCGCCATTTTTCCGGTCATTTGCTTGCCGAGGGATATTTACGTATTTCTGGCTGGCGTTCAGGAGCCTTTGATTTATTCGCGGAAAAAACTGGATATTATCTGCCTGTAGGGCATTGCGAACATTTTGCGCCATTTTTCCGGTCATTTGCTTGCCAAGGGATACCTTCGTATTTGGCTGGCTTTCAGGATCTTTTGATTCTTTCGCGGAAAAAACTGGATATTATCTGCCTGTAGGGCATTGCGAACATTTTGCGCCATTTTTCCGGTCATTTGCTTGCCAAGGGATACCTTCGTATTTTGGCTGGCTTTCAGGATCTTTTGATTTTTTCGCGGAAAAAAACTGGATATTATCTGCCTGTAGGGCATTGTGAACATTTTGCGCCATTTTTCCGGTCATTTGCTTGCCGAGGGATTCCTACGTATTTTGTCTGGCTTTCAGGATCTTTTGATTTTTTCGCGGAAAAAACTGGATATTATCTGCCTGTAGGGCATTGCGAACATTTTGCGCCATTTTTCCGGTCATTTGCTTACCGAGGGATTCCTACGTATTTTGGCTGGCTTTCAGGATCTTTTGGATTTTTTCGCGGAAAAAACTGGATATTATCTGCCTGTAGGGCATTGTGAACATTTTGCGCCATTTTTCCGGTCATTTGCTTGCCAAGGGATACCTTTGTATTTTGGCTGGCTTTCAGGATCTTTTGATTTTTTCGCGGAAAAAACTGGATATTATCTGCCTGTAGGGCATTGTGAACATTTTGCGCCATTTTTCCGGTCATTTGCTTGCCAAGGGATTCCTACGTATTTTGGCTTGCTTTCAGGATCTTTTGATTTTTTCGCGGAAAAAACTGGATATTATCTGCCTGTAGGGCATTGTGAACATTTTGCGCCATTTTTCCGGTCATTTGCTTGCCGAGGGATTCCTACGTATTTTGGCTGGCTTTCAGGATCTTTTGATTTTTCGCGGAAAAAACTGGATATTATCTGCCTGTAGGGCATTGCGAACATTTTGCGCCATTTTTCCGGTCATTTGCTTGCCAAGGGATACCTTCGTATTTTGGCTGGCTTTCAGGATCTTTTGATTTTTTCGCGGAAAAAACTGGATATTATCTGCCTGTAGGGCATTGTGAACATTTTGCGCCATTTTTCCGGTCATTTGCTTGCCAAGGGATACCTTCGTATTTTGGCTGGCTTTCAGGATCTTTTGATTTTTTCGCGGAAAAAAAATGGATATTGTCTGCCTGTAGGGCATTGCGAACATTTTGCGCCATTTTTCCGGTCATTTGCTTGCCAAGGGATACCTTCGTATTTTGGCTGGCTTTCAGGATCTTTTGATTTTTTCGCGGAAAAAACTGGATATTATCTGCCTGTAGGGCATTGTGAACATTTTGCGCCATTTTTCCGGTCAATTGCTTGCCAAGAGATACCTTCGTATTTTGGCTGGCTTTCAGGATCTTTTGATTTTTTCGCGGAAAACACTGGATATTATCTGCCTGTAGGGAATTGCGAACATTTTGCGCCATTTTTCCGGTCATTTGCTTGCCGAGGGATACCTACGTATTTTGGCTGGCTTTCAGGATCTTTTGATTTTTTCGCGGAAAAAACTGGATAATATCTGCCTGTAGGGCATTGCGAACATTTTGCGCCATTTTTCCGGTAATTTGCTTGCCAAGGGATACCTTCGTATTTTGGCTGGCTTTCAGGATCTTTTGATTTTTTCGCGGAAAAAACTGGATATTATCTGCCTGTAGGGCATTGCGAACATTTTGCGCCATTTTTCCGGTCATTTGCTTGCCGAGGGATATTTACGTATTTCTGGCTGGCGTTCAGGAGCCTTTGATTTTTTCGCAGAAAAAACTGGATATTATCTGCCTGTAGGGCATTGCGAACATTTTGCGCCATTTTTCCGGTCATTTGCTTGCCAAGGGATACCTTCGTATTTTGGCTGGCTTTCAGGATCTTTTGATTTTTTCGCGGAAAAAACTGGATATTATCTGCCTGTAGGGCATTGTGAACATTTTGCGCCATTTTTCCGGTCATTTGCTTACCGAGGGATTCCTAGGTATTTTGGCTGGCTTTCAGGATCTTTTGATTTTTTCGCGGAAAAAACTGGATATTATCTGCCTGTAGGGCATTGCGAACATTTTGCGCCATTTTTCCGGTCATTTGCTTGCCGAGGGATACCTACGTATTTTGGCTGGCTTTCAGGATCTTTTGATTTTTTCGCGGAAAAAACTGGATAATATCTGCCTGTAGGGCATTGCGAACATTTTGCGCCATTTTTCCGGTCATTTGCTTGCCGAGGGATACTCACGTATTTTGGCTGGCTTTCAGGATCTTTTGATTTTTTCGCGGAAAAAACTGGATATTATCTGCCTGTAGGGCATTGTGAACATTTGCGCCATTTTTCCGGTCATTTGCTTGCCGAGGGATTCCTACGTATTTTGGCTGGCTTTCAGGATCTTTTGATTTTTTCGCGGAAAAAACTGGATATTATCTGCCTGTAGGGCATTGTGAACATTTTGCGCCATTTTTCCGGTCATTAGCTTGCCGAGGGATACTCACGTATTTTGGCTGGCTTTCAGGATCTTTTGATTTTTTCGCGGAAAAAACTGGATATTATCTGCCTGTAGGGCATTGTGAACATTTTGCGCCATTTTTCCGGTCATTTGCTGGCCGAGGGATTCCTACGTATTTTGGCTGGCTTTCAGGATCTTTTGATTTTTTCGCGGAAAAAACTGGATATTATCTGCCTGTAGGGCATTGTGAACATTTTGCGCCATTTTTCCGGTCATTTGCTTGCCGAGGGATTCCTACGTATTTTGGCTGGCTTTCAGGATCTTTTGATTTTTTCGCGGAAAAAACTGGATATTATCTGCCTGTAGGGCATTGCGAACATTTTGCGCCATTTTTCCGGTCATTTGCTTGCCGAGGGATTCCTACGTATTTTGGCTGGCTTTCAGGATCTTTTGATTTTTTCGCGGAAGAAACTGGATATTATCTGCCTGTAGGGCATTGTGAACATTTTGCGCCATTTTTCCGGTCATTTGCTTGCCGAGGGATTCCTACGTATTTTGGCTGGCTTTCAGGATCTTTTGATTTTTTCGCGGAAAAAACTGGATATTATCTGCCTGTAGGGCATTGCGAACATTTTGCGCCATTTTTCCGGTCATTTGCTTGCCGAGGGATTCCTACGTATTTTGGCTGGCTTTCAGGATCTTTTGATTTTTTCGCGGAAAAAACTGGATATTATCTGCCTGTAGGGCATTGCGAACATTTTGCGCCATTTTTCCGGTCATTTGCTTGCCGAGGGATACCTACGTATTTTGGCTGGCTTTCAGGATCTTTTGATTTTTTCGCGGAAAAAACTGGATATTATCTGCCTGTAGGGCATTGCGAACATTTTGCGCCATTTTTCCGGTCATTTGCTTGCCAAGGGATACCTTTGAATTTTGGCTGGCTTTCAGGATCTTTTGATTTTTTCGCGGAAAAAACTGGATATTATCTGCCTGTAGGGCATTGTGAACATTTTGCGCCATTTTTCCGGTCATTTGCTTGCCGAGGGATTCCTACGTATTTTGGCTGGCTTTCAGGATCTTTTGATTTTTTCGCGGAAAAAACTGAAAAAACTGGATATTATCTGCCTGTAGGGCATTGTGAACATTTTGCGCTATTTTTCCGGTCATTTGCTTGCCAAGGGATACCTTCGTATTTTGGCTGGCTTTCAGGATCTTTTGATTTTTTCGCGGAAAAAACTGGATATTATTTGCCTGTAGGGCATTGCGAACATTTTGCGCCATTTTTCCGGTCATTTGCTTGCCGAGGGATTCCTACGTATTTTGGCTGGCTTTCAGGATCTTTTGATTTTTTCGCGGAAAAAACTGGATATTATCTGCCTATAGGGCATTGCGAACATTTTGCGCCATTTTTCCGGTCATTTGCTTGCCGAGGGATACCTACGTATTTTGGCTGGCTTTCAGGATCTTTTGATTTTTTCGCGGAAAAAACTGGATAATATCTGCCTGTAGGGCATTGCGAACATTTCGCGCCATTTTTCCGGTCATTTGCTTGCTGAGGGATACTCACGTATTTTGGCTGGCTTTCAGGATCTTTTGATTTGTTCGCGGAAAAAACTGGATATTATCTGCCTGTAGGGCATTGCGAACATTTTGCGCCATTTTTCCGGTCATTTGCTTGCCGAGGGATACCTACGTATTTTGGCTGGCTTTCAGGATCTTTTGATTTTTTCGCGGAAAAAACTGGATATTATCTGCCTGTAGGGCATTCCGAACATTTTGCGCCATTTTTCCGGTCATTTGCTTGCCGAGGGATATTTACGTATTTCTGGCTGGCGTTCAGGAGCCTTTGATTTTTTCGCGGAAAAAACTGGATATTATCTGCCTGTAGGGCATTGCGAACATTTTGCGCCATTTTTCCAGTCATTTGCTTGCCAAGGGATACCTTCGTATTTTGGCTGGCTTTCAGGATCTTTTGATTTTTTCGCGGAAAAAACTGGATATTATCTGCCTGTAGGGCATTGCGAACATTTTGCGCCATTTTTCCGGTCATTTGCTTGCCGAGGGATTCCTACGTATTTTGGCTGGCTTTCAGGATCTTTTGATTTTTTCGCGGAAAAAACTGGATATTATCTGCCTGTAGGGCATTGCGAACATTTTGCGACATTTTTCCGGTCATTTGCTTGCCGAGGGATACCTACGTATTTTGGCTGGCTTTCAGGATCTTTTGATTTTTTCGCGGAAAAAACTGGATATTATCTGCCTGTAGAGCATTGCGAACATTTTGCGCCATTTTTCCGGTCATTTGCTTGCCGAGGGATATTTACGTATTTCTGGCTGGCGTTCAGGAGCCTTTGATTTTTTCGCGGAAAAAACTGGATATTATCTGCCTGTAGGGCATTGCGAACATTTTGCGCCATTTTTCCGGTCATTTGCTTGCCAAGGGATACCTTCGTATTTTGGCTGGCTTTCAGGATCTTTTGATTTTTTCGCGGAAAAAACTGGATATTATCTGCCTGTAGGGCATTGCGAACATTTTGCGCCATTTTTCCGGTAATTTGCTTGCCAAGGGATACCTTCGTATTTTGGCTGGCTTTTAGGATCTTTTGATTTTTTCGCGGAAAAAACTGGATATTATCTGCCTGTAGGGCATTGCGAACATTTTGCGACATTTTTCCGGTCATTTGCTTGCCGAGGGATACCTACGTATTTTGGCTGGCTTTCAGGATCTTTTGATTTTTTCGCGGAAAAAACTGGATATTATCTGCCTGTAGAGCATTGCGAACATTTTGCGCCATTTTTCCGGTCATTTGCTTGCCGAGGGATATTTACGTATTTCTGGCTGGCGTTCAGGAGCCTTTGATTTTTTCGCGGAAAAAACTGGATATTATCTGCCTGTAGGGCATTGCGAACATTTTGCGCCATTTTTCCGGTCATTTGCTTGCCAAGGGATACCTTCGTATTTTGGCTGGCTTTCAGGATCTTTTGATTTTTTCGCGGAAAAAACTGGATATTATCTGCCTGTAGGGCATTGTGAACATTTTGCGCCATTTTTCCGGTCATTTGCTTGCCAAGGGATACCTTCGTATTTTGGCTGGCTTTCAGGATCTTTTGATTTTTTCGCGGAAAAAACTGGATATTATCTGCCTGTAGGGCATTGCGAACATTTTGCGCCATTTTTCCGGTCATTTGCTTGCCGAGGGATACTCACGTATTTTGGCTGGCTTTCAGGATCTTTTGATTTTTTCGCGGAAAAAACTGGATATTATCTGCCTGTAGGGCATTGTGAACATTTTGCGCCATTTTTCCGGTCATTTGCTTGCCGAGGGATTCCTACGTATTTTGGCTGGCTTTCAGGATCTTTTGATTTTTTCGCGGAAAAAAATGGATATTATCTGCCTGTAGGGCATTGTGAACATTTTGCGCCATTTTTCCGGTCATTTGCTTGCCGAGGGATTCCTACGTATTTTGGCTGGCTTTCAGGATCTTTTGATTTTTTCGCGGAAAAAACTGGATATTATCTGCCTGTAGGGCATTGTGAACATTTTGCGCCATTTTTCCGGTCATTTGCTTGCCAAGGGATTCCTACGTATTTTGGCTGGCTTTCAGGATCTTTTGATTTTTTCGCGGAAAAAACTGGATATTATCTGCCTGTAGGGCATTGTGAACATTTTGCGCCATTTTTCCGGTCATTTGCTTGCCGAGGGATTCCTACGTATTTTGGCTGGCTTTCAGGATCTTTTGATTTTTTCGCGGAAAAAACTGGATATCATCTGCCTGTAGGGCATTGCGAACATTTTGCGCCATTTTTCCGGTCATTTGCTTGCCAAGGGATACCTTCGTATTTTGGCTGGCTTTCAGGATCTTTTGATTTTTTCGCGGAAAAAACTGGATATTATCTGCCTGTAGGGCATTGTGAACATTTTGCGCCATTTTTCCGGTCATTTGCTTGCCAAGGGATACCTTCGTATTTTGGCTGGCTTTCAGGATCTTTTGATTTTTTCGCGGAAAAAAACTGGATATTGTCTGCCTGTAGGGCATTGCGAACATTTTGCGCCATTTTTCCGGTCATTTGCTTGCCGAGGGATACCTACGTATTTTGGCTGGCTTTCAGGATCTTTTGATTTTTTCGCGGAAAAAACTGGATAATATCTGCCATTAGGGCATTGCGAACATTTTGCGCCATTTTTCCGGTCATTTGCTTGCCAAGGGATACCTTCGTATTTTGGCTGGCTTTCAGGATCTTTTGATTTTTTCGCGGAAAAAACTGGATATTATCTGCCTGTAGGGCATTGCGAACATTTTGCGCCATTTTTCCGGTCAATTGCTTGCCAAGGGATACCTTCGTATTTTGGCTGGCTTTCAGGATCTTTTAATTTTTTCGCGGAAAAAACTGGATATTATCTGCCTGTAGGGCATTGCGAACATTTTGCGCCATTTTTCCGGTCATTTGCTTGCCGAGGGATACCTACGTATTTTGGCTGGCTTTCAGGATCTTTTGATTTTTTCGCGGAAAAAAATGGATAATATCTGCCTGTAGGGCATTGCGAACATTTTGCGCCATTTTTCCGGTCATTTGCTTGCCAAGGGATACCTTCGTATTTTGGCTGGCTTTCAGGATCTTTTGATTTTTTCGCGGAAAAAA
This sequence comes from Oxycera nigricornis, assembly GCA_963942545.1. Classification (NCBI taxonomy): domain Eukaryota; kingdom Metazoa; phylum Arthropoda; class Insecta; order Diptera; family Stratiomyidae; genus Oxycera; species Oxycera nigricornis. Next base: position 29,214,758 of record OZ012663.1, on the reverse strand, counting down.
CTAGATATTATCTGCCTGTAGGGCATTGCGAACATTTTGCGCCATTTTTCCGGTCATTTGCTTGCCGAGGGATACTCACGTATTTTGGCTGGCTTTCAGGATCTTTTGATTTTTTCGCGGAAAAAACTGGATATTATCTGCCTGTAGGGCATTGTGAACATTTTGCGCCATTTTTCCGGTCATTTGCTTGCCGAGGGATTCCTACGTATTTTGGCTGGCTTTCAGGATCCTTTGATTTTTTCGCGGAAAAAACTGGATATTATCTGGCTGTAGGGCATTGTGAACATTTTGCGCCATTTTTCCGGTCATTTGCTTGCCGAGGGATTCCTACGTATTTTGGCTGGCTTTCAGGATCTTTTGATTTTTTCGCGGAAAAAACTGGATATTATCTGCCTGTAGGGCATTGCGAACATTTTGCGCCATTTTTCCGGTCATTTGCTTGCCAAGGGATACCTTCGTATTTTGGCTGGCTTTCAGGATCTTTTGATTTTTTCGCGGAAAAAACTGGATATTATCTGCCTGTAGGGCATTGTGAACATTTTGCGCCATTTTTCCGGTCATTTGCTTGCCAAGGGATACCTTCGTATTTTGGCTGGCTTTCAGGATCTTTTGATTTTTTCGCGGAAAAAAACTGGATATTGTCTGCCTGTAGGGCATTGCGAACATTTTGCGCCATTTTTCCGGTCATTTGCTTGCCGAGGGATACCTACGTATTTTGGCTGGCTTTCAGGATTTTTTGATTTTTTCGCGGAAAAAACTGGATAATATCTGCCATTAGGGCATTGCGAACATTTTGCGCCATTTTTCCGGTCATTTGCTTGCCAAGGGATACCTTCGTATGTTGGCTGGCTTTCAGGATCTTTTGATTTTTTCGCGGAAAAAACTGGATATTATCTGCCTGTAGGGCATTGTGAACATTTTGCGCCATTTTTCCGGTCAATTGCTTGCCAAGGGATACCTTCGTATTTTGGCTGGCTTTCAGGATCTTTTGATTTTTTCGCGGAAAAAACTGGATATTATCTGCCTGTAGGGCATTGCGAACATTTTGCGCCATTTTTCCGGTCATTTGCTTGCCGAGGGATACCTACGTATTTTGGCTGGCTTTCAGGATCTTTTGATTTTTTCGCGGAAAAAACTGGATAATATCTGCCTGTAGGGCATTGCGAACATTTTGCGCCATTTTTCCGGTCATTTGCATGCCAAGGGATACCTTCGTATTTTGGCTGGCTTTCAGGATCTTTTGATTTTTTCGTGGAAAAAACTGGATATTATCTGCCTGTAGGGCATTGTGAACATTTTGCGCCATTTTTCCGGTCATTTGCTTGCCGAGGGATATTTACGTATTTCTGGCTGGCGTTCAGGAGCCTTTGATTTTTTCGCAGAAAAAACTGGATATTATCTGCCTGTAGGGCATTGCGAACATTTTGCGCCATTTTTCCGGTCATTTGCTTGCCAAGGGATACCTTCGTATTTTGGCTGGCTTTCAGGATCTTTTGATTTTTTCGCGGAAAAAACTGGATATTATCTGCCTGTAGGGCATTGTGAACATTTTGCGCCATTTTTCCGGTCATTTGCTTGCCGAGGGATATTTACGTATTTCTGGCTGGCGTTCAGGAGCCTTTGATTTTTTCGCAGAAAAAACTGGATATTATCTGCCTGTAGGGCATTGCGAACATTTTGCGCCATTTTTCCGGTCATTTGCTTGCCAAGGGATACCTTCGTATTTTGGCTGGCTTTCAGGATCTTTTGATTTTTTCGCGGAAAAAACTGGATATTATCTGCCTGTAGGGCATTGTGAACATTTTGCGCCATTTTTCCGATCATTTGCTTACCGAGGGATTCCTACGTATTTTGGCTGGCTTTCAGGATCTTTTGATTTTTTCGCGGAAAAAACTGGATATTATCTGCCTGTAGGGCATTGCGAACATTTTGCGCCATTTTTCCGGTCATTTGCTTGCCGAGGGATACCTACGTATTTTGGCTGGCTTTCAGGATCTTTTGATTTTTTCGCGGAAAAAACTGGATAATATCTGCCTGTAGGGCATTGCGAACATTTTGCGCCATTTTTCCGGTCATTTGCTTGCCGAGGGATACTCACGTATTTTGGCTGGCTTTCAGGATCTTTTGATTTTTTCGCGGAAAAAACTGGATATTATCTGCCTGTAGGGCATTGTGAACATTTTGCGCCATTTTTCCGGTCATTTGCTTGCCGAGGGATTCCTACGTATTTTGGCTGGCTTTCAGGATCTTTTGATTTTTTCGCGGAAAAAACTGGATATTATCTGCCTGTAGGGCATTGTGAACATTTTGCGCCATTTTTCCGGTCATTTGCTTGCCAAGGGATACTCACGTATTTTGGCTGGCTTTCAGGATCTTTTGATTTTTTCGCGGAAAAAACTGGATATTATCTGCCTGTAGGGCATTGTGAACATTTTGCGCCATTTTTCCGGTCATTTGCTGGCCGAGGGATTCCTACGTATTTTGGCTGGCTTTCAGGATCTTTTGATTTTTTCGCGGAAAAAACTGGATATTATCTGCCTGTAGGGCATTGTGAACATTTTGCGCCATTTTTCCGGTCATTTGCTTGCCGAGGGATTCCTACGTATTTTGGCTGGCTTTCAGGATCTTTTGATTTTTTCGCGGAAAAAACTGGATATTATCTGCCTGTAGGGCATTGCGAACATTTTGCGCCATTTTTCCGGTCATTTGCTTGCCGAGGGATTCCTACGTATTTTGGCTGGCTTTCAGGATCTTTTGATTTTTTCGCGGAAAAAACTGGATATTATCTGCCTGTAGGGCATTGCGAACATTTTGCGCCATTTTTCCGGTCATTTGCTTGCCGAGGGATACCTACGTATTTTGGCTGGCTTTCAGGATCTTTTGATTTTTTCGCGGAAAAAACTGGATAATATCTGCTTGTAGGGCATTGCAAACATTTTGCGCCATTTTTCCGGTCATTTGCTTGCCAAGGGATACTCACGTATTTTGGCTGGCTTTCAGGATCTTTTGATTTTTTCGTGGAAAAAACTGGATAATATCTGCCTGTAGGGCATTGTGAACATTTTGCGCCATTTTTCCGGTCATTTGCTTGCCAAGGGATACCTTCGTATTTTGGCTGGCTTTCAGGATCTTTTGATTTTTTCGCGGAAAAAACTGGATATTATCTGCATGTAGGGCATTGTGAACATTTTGCGCCATTTTTCCGGTCATTTGCTTGCCAAGGGATACCTTCGTATTTTGGCTGGCTTTCAGGATCTTTTGATTTTTTCGCAGAAAAAAACTGGATATTGTCTGCCTGTAGGGCATTGCGAACATTTTGCGCCATTTTTCCGGTCATTTGCTTGCCGAGGGATACCTACGTATTTTGGCTGGCTTTCAGGATCTTTTGATTTTTTCGCGGAAAAAACTGGATAATATCTGCCATTAGGGCATTGCGAACATTTTGCGCCATTTTTCCGGTCATTTGCTTGCCAAGGGATACCTTCGTATTTTGGCTGGCTTTCAGGATCTTTTGATTTTTTCGCGGAAAAAACTGGATATTATCTGCCTGTAGGGCATTGTGAACATTTTGCGCCATTTTTCCGGTCAATTGCTTGCCAAGGGATACCTTCGTATTTTGGCTGGCTTTCAGGATCTTTTGATTTTTTCGCGGAAAAAACTGGATATTATCTGCCTGTAGGGCATTGCGAACATTTTGCGCCATTTTTCCGGTCATTTGCTTGCCGAGGGATACCTACGTATTTTGGCTGGCTTTCAGGATCTTTTGATTTTTTCGCGGAAAAAACTGGATAATATCTGCCTGTAGGGCATTGCAAACATTTTGCGCCATTTTTCCGGTCATTTGCTTGCCGAGGAATACTCACGTATTTTGGCTGGCTTTCAGGATCTTTTGATTTTTTCGCGGAAAAAACTGAATAATATCTGCCTGTAGGGCATTGTGAACATTTTGCGCCATTTTTCCGGTCATTTGCTTGCCGAGGGATTCCTACGTATTTTGGCTGGCTTTCAGGATCTTTTGATTTTTTCGCGGAAAAAACTGGATATTATCTGCCTGTAGGGCATTGCGAACATTTTGCGCCATTTTTCCGGTCATTTGCTTGCCGAGGGATACCTTCGTATTTTGGCTGGCTTTCAGGATCTTTTGATTTTTTCGCGGAAAAAACTGGATATTATCTGCCTGTAGGGCATTGTGAACATTTTGCGCCATTTTTCCGGTCATTTGCTTGCCGAGGGATTCCTACGTATTTTGGCTGGCTTTCAGGATCTTTTGATTTTTTCGCGGAAAAAACTGGATATTATCTGCCTGTAGGGCATTGTGAACATTTTGCGCCATTTTTCCGGTCATTTCCTTGCCGAGGGATTCCTACGTATTTTGGCTGGCTTTCAGGATCTTTTGATTTTTTCGCGGAAAAAACTGGATATTATCTGCCTGTAGGGCATTGCGAACATTTTGCGCCATTTTTCCGGTCATTTGCTTGCCGAGGGATACCTTCGTATTTTGGCTGGCTTTCAGGATCTTTTGATTTTTTCGCGGAAAAAACTGGATATTATCTGCCTGTAGGGCATTGCGAACATTTTGCGCCATTTTTCCGGTCATTTGCTTGCCGAGGGATACCTTCGTATTTTGGCTGGCTTTCAGGAGCCTTTGATTTTTTCGCGGAAAAAACTGGATATTATCTGCCTGTAGGGCATTGCGAACATTTTGCGCCATTTTTCCGGTCATTTGCTTGCCAAGGGATACCTTCGTATTTTGGCTGGCTTTCAGGATCTTTTGATTTTTTCGCGGAAAAAACTGGATATTATCTGCCTGTAGGGCATTGTGAACATTTTGCGCCATTTTTCCGGTCATTTGCTTGCCGAGGGATTCCTACGTATTTTGGCTGGCTTTCAGGATCTTTTGATTTTTTCGCGGAAAAAACTGGATATTATCTGCCTGTAGGGCATTGCAAACATTTTGCGCCATTTTTCCGGTCATTTGCTTGCCGAGGGATACTCACGTATTTTGGCTGGCTTTCAGGATCTTTTGATTTTTTCGCGGAAAAAACTGGATATTATCTGCCTGTAGGGCATTGCGAACATTTTGCGCCATTTTTCCGGTCATTTGCGTGCCAAGGGATACCTTCGTATTTTGGCTGGCTTTCAGGATCTTTTGTTTTTTTCGCGGAAAAAACTGGATATTATCTGCCTGTAGGGGATTGCGAACATTTTGCGCCATTTTTCCGGTCATTTGCGTGCCAAGGGATACCTTCGTATTTTGGCTGGCTTTCAGGATCTTTTGATTTTTTCGCGGAAAAAACTGGATATTATCTGCCTGTAGGGCATTGCGAACATTTTGTGCCATTTTTCCGGTCATTTGCTTGCCAAGGGATACCTTCGTATTTTGGCTGGCTTTCAGGATCTTTTGATTTTTTCGCGGAAAAAACTGGATATTATTTGCCTGTAGGGCATTGCGAACATTTTGCGCCATTTTTCCGGTCATTTGCTTGCCAAGGGATACCTTCGTATTTTGGCTGGCTTTCAGGATCTTTTGATTTTTTCGCGGAAAAAACTGGATATTATCTGCCTGTAGGGCATTGCGAACATTTTGCGCCATTTTTCCGGTCATTTGCTTGCCAAGGGATACCTTCGTATTTTGGCTGGCTTTCAGGATCTTTTGATTTTTTCGCGGAAAAAACTGGATATTATCTGCCTGTAGGGCATTGCGAACATTTTGCGCCATTTTTTCGGTCATTTGCTTGCCGAGGGATACCTACGTATTTTGGCTGGCTTTCAGGATCTTTTGATTTTTTCGCGAAAAAAACTGGATATTATCTGCATGTAGGGCATTGCGAACATTTTGCGCCATTTTTCCGGTCATTTGCTTGCCAAGGGATACCTTCGTATTTTGGCTGGCTTTCAGGATCTTTTGATTTTTTCGCGGAAAAAACTGGATATTATTTGCCTGTAGGGCATTGTGAACATTTTGCGCCATTTTTCCGGTCATTTGCTTGCCGAGGGATTCCTACGTATTTTGGCTGGCTTTCAGGATCTTTTGATTTTTTCGCGGAAAAAACTGGATATTATCTGCCTGTAGGGCATTGCGAACATTTTGCGCCATTTTTCCGGTCATTTGCTTGCCGAGGGATACCTACGTATTTTGGCTGGCTTTCAGGATCTTTTGATTTTTTCGCGGAAAAAACTGGATATTATCTGCCTGTAGGGCATTGCGAACATTTTGCGCCATTTTTCCGGTCATTTGCTTGCCAAGGGATACCTTCGTATTTTGGCTGGCTTTCAGGATCTTTTGATTTTTTCGCGGAAAAAACTGGATATTATCTGCCTGTAGGGCATTGCGAACATTTTGCGCCATTTTGCCGGTCATTTGCTTGCCGAGGGATATTTACGCATTTCTGGCTGGCGTTCAGGAGCCTTTGATTTTTTCGCGGAAAAAACTGGATATTATCTGCCTCTAGGGCATTGCGAACATTTTGCGCCATTTTTCCGGTCATTTGCTTGCCGAAGGATATTAACGTCTTCTGGCGGGCTTTCAGCAGCTTTTGATTTTTTCGTGGAAAAAACTGGATGTTATCTGCCTTCAGGGCGAAATCGATTACGAATCCAATTAAAGATACACAAAATTAACAGGAAGTTTTTCTTTTATAAAAAAACAACACGTAGTATTTTGTGCAGATAAAATCAATTACTAATATCTTAATGATGCAAATATTATAGCTGGTTCGTGGTTAATGGTTTTTTTTATTTTTTTATTTAATGTTTCTTGTTATCATGAGAAAACGTTTTAATGATGTTTTTTAAGCTTTGCTTGAAATATATAAATTTTAAAAAAATTGATTCCTGTGTTCCGTAAATCAGGTTAAAAATTTATTGTTCATGAAAAAAACCAAATTTTTTGCAATTTTTTCTTGAATTAAAAAACGGTTTCAACGATTTTTTCGAAATTTTGACGGATTCATAAAAATGTTAATACGCGTCGATTGACTCCTTGACAATGCAAATCGTACGTTTGGTTCGCGAGATATAACGCATGACAGAAATGACGTTCAAAGGGTCAAAACAACGTACGTACGTACATACGTACACACACACATACATATCCCTTTCTAAAAGCACTTTATATATACTCTATAGACCTTAACACGTAAAGAAATGTTGAAAATTTCAATTTCGATTTTCGAGGCGATTACAAGAACTTCCCATATACTGGGAAGTTAAAAATCATTCAAAGTCACCATGTAGAAAGGGTTCATACGAATGATTATACCTTAAATCTCTTACTCTAAAGACATTGTTGTAAAATCAATCAAAGTTTATTATGATTTGCATAATTTGAGAAGATTTTCAATAGTCTGCACAGCACCATGTTTTAAGTTTAATGAAAAAACTGCTTAAATTTTGAAAACCAATACAAATCTAATCAAATTTGCAATCGTGGTAATCAACGTTTTGAGTAGTAAAGTGTTTTGTAGTCAACACTTTTCAAAATCATTTGCTTTGAAAAGCTTTCATCAAATAAAAAATTGGAGTTTTTAGGAGTTTTGTTCTTTAGTATTCGTAAGATTTCAATTAATTCCTTCATCATTGATAATACATACATTTTACTTTTTTCGGGCAATTGAACCTATTTTTGACTGCATATACAATGTTTTTCAAAACCAACAGAAAATAAGAAATAATTTTTAGTCTCATTGATGTAAAATCTTGAAAATATGCAAATTCAGTGATTATGCCGAAGTGCTGGCAATTTTGACCGCAACTTTTCGAAATGGCCATCACGCGACAAAATCTCTTCAGTGGGCGTAATAACAAAAACTACATTCATTTTTGCTAGCGGTCTTTTATCCTTCAGGCATCGATATGAAAATAACAAATAACGTAGAAAAGACTTTGTAACCTGTACCCCCTCCTATTGATCCGCGTTAATATTATAATATTCAATCAAACCAATCCACCAAAATCCTTACTTACTCAATTGTCGCTCGTGTAGATGTTACGATTAATATTAAGTCATTCCAATAACTTTTATGAAAGATACATTTTTATTATTCAAAGTAGTATTATTTCCATAACTATTATTATGTTTAATATTGTTAATATCTATGTAGATATTACTGGGAAATTGACCGTGTGGACCTCATGGGTCGCACCTCACAGCTTGTTTTTTTTGGAGTGAGACATGAAAGACACATCCAAGTCATATGCACTCTTAATCTGAATGTTGCACAGAGCAAATGGTTTAGTATTGTTAAAAATTTGGAAAACAAAAAGACAACATCAGTGCATTTTCAGCAAGCCAATTTGGTCAAACCATTGACCAATTTCAAAAAAGGAATGGATCGCATAACGTCCTTCAACGAAAAAAGCAACACATGTGATCATTTATGCCGTAAATAAATTTACAGAAATCTTAGAATCTGCATAAAACATGGTAATGATTTTCCAAAATAAATGTTTGAAATTGACGAGACTAGCTAGCCCCTCTTACGCTCCTAGCGAGACTCACGCAAGACCTTTGCAAAAATACGCTTCAACAATTTACCTGAAATGGCAGCCAATTTTTTAGAAACAAAATAGAAAACTGTGAATTTTTTAGGACCCCGGTGAAACCATTTCCTCTGAAAAAACAGTAAAACGATTTTTCTTGAAGATCTGATAAATTGTTGCAATGGTTACTCGGTGAATTTGAAACTGGGAAGGGGATTTATTTTGGCGTTTAGCATGAATTGTTTGTTGCACATTTTATTGAGCAAAATTCGAGTTTGATATCCTCTCAATACCATTTTTTATGAATTTCTATTGGATCGCTCATTTTGAAACTAAAGTTATCATTCTGTGAAAATATTTGCAAAAATCCAAAGGAGTTAGATTCGTTAAAATGTATATAAGAAATATCAAGTACGATGAAAATATGATTTCTTACATTGACCTTACATTGGCCCGTCAGCTGGAAACCAATGTAGACAGTAATTGAAAAGACACGGCTACGATTCACGGCGTGGACTACAACAAATAGCGTATAAAATTAATACACATCTAGCATATTATTCTGGTTTTAATTAGTTTCAAAAATATAATAAATCGGATCAGAAGTCATGAAATTGGATAAATTGGGAATATTTAGAAGTTTTTTCGTGAGAATTCGAATTATTCCAGGCTTTTGTCACGTGGAGCATCTGGCAAAGCCGATTCCACCACTTTCTTGCAATGCAATATTTGATATAGATCAACGTTTTGAAAGTTGACTCTTCAGGGTAATTTTTTGAAATCGATATCAAGAGAATAAACTCCCTGGAAGAAAAACTTTAGAAATTTATGCAAATAAAACACAATGATATTTAGTACACTATTTTCCCTTCATGCTTCATTAATTGTATATTTTTTGCAAAAGTTTAAACACAACATGTAAATACTGATTTCTGTGAAGTTATTACATCTCATTGTAACAAATTATTATGGATTAAAATATTAAGAATTCATTTTAGATTTTCCATTGAATTAAACAGTTTTCTCGATACTGCGTAATGGGTCAGAAAGTTCAAGCGAATTGGAACTGTATCTACCTTGTGATTGTTAACAATGAATATATTTATTTTAATATTTCATTCAATTTTTTTTAGAAATAAATGCTTAAAACAGTAAAATAGAAACATTTCGTAATATAATATTTTTTGATCAACAAATTTCATTTGATGATTAAAATCTATTTCACTTAATTTGATCTATAAGAAGATAATTGTATACAACGTCTTAATATTCTTGTCATGTTAAAAGATATTCTATTTCAAACAAGTCCTTTAGCAGCTTTATGCAAATTGAATTTTCCATAGACAACTAATTTCAGTAAACGTCTATATTGGCTGGTTGGTAGGTTGGTCGGAGAGAAGAGAAGGAGAAGAAGAAAAGAGTCTTACATTAGAAAAAAAAATTCACAACTGATTCGCCCACAAATGTGGCGAAAAATTGTTTTGAAGATATCGATAGCGTTAGCGCTCGGTACACATCAGTATAATTCTCTTATACACCTTACAATGATTGTTGACGAGGGCCATCTGTAATCAACGATGTATACTTCATATTGAATTTTCTCAAATAAAACTAACTGACATACTTAATAAATTAGTCACCAACCCTAACTAAGAATACAATGCAATATTGTTCATAAACTTACCGTGAAATACCGAAAAAACTATTGACTGCAATTCAAGACAATTAGAAAGTAATAACAATACTTTCAGCTGAACAAAGTCTTTGATGCCAGTAACTAGAATTATATACTATATATAATATTACTATTGATTATTCGATTAAAATTCAGTGTATTTTTTTTTTAAATCTTGTAGTGTTCTTGTGGAATACTACTCAAGTTGATTAGACGTCGACTGATTTGCGATTACTTTTACATGAAAAAATAGCTGAACATCATTCAATTGATCCCTTTGAAATTTTATTCGGGTAGCCTAAAGACAGGTTATTCACCCTGAAACATTTAGCCATTCAATCTGTTATTTATAATTAAGAATCAAAAAATTTCATTGAAACTAAATTAGACCACTAGTTATTAGTAGTGTTAACTTATTATATATTATATTATAAATTTGTGACAAGAATTTCACTCAAAAAATATTTTCATTCAATTTCTCAACTTGATGCCAAATAAGTTTCCAACAGATTAAAAATTTGACGATATTTAACTTTGTTTTAAATTATTATAACCAAATAAAATAAAATTTAGCAACTGAGTGAATTTTTTGAGTGCAATTGATGATTTTTTGAAGCGTAATAAGTTGGATATTTTTCTAATTCGACTCAAATCACATTGAGAGGTTGGTAACATAACGAAACGTTTCCACATATGGAATTTTTTATTGTTCTGAACGGATATTGTTTGTCTATTTTTTGATATATTGAAGGATGATTGTGTACAACGCCTTAATATTCTTTGTATGGTAAAAGAATTTCTTCACTGAATAGTTCTACAAAGTTTCCTGTTTTCGTAAATGATTTTTCGCCATTATCGAAATATAACTTTGAATGGAATTGTTGCTTTCTTCCAGAACTTCTCAACTCATTTTGATGTATTCTCTCTTCGAAATTATTTCAATCTTAATTAAGCATCAAACAAGTAAGTAAGTAAATTGTGAAGATTTCCAACATTGACTGTTAATTATTTTCTAATAAATATATATTTTCATACATCTATTTTCGGGAAAGCTTTTTGTTTAAATATGCTTTGGTATGTTCAATAATAAAAACAATTGTACTAATTAAAAGTCCACCAGCTAAAATTAACAGAATTTTTCGAAATTCATTAAACGTAAACGAATTATTCATAATTCGCCTGAACTTTCTTTGCTGTTCGTACCATGTTGTTTTTCGTTCCCAATGTTGAAATAATCCGGCAGCAATAATCATATTGGTAAATGATTGAAAAGTGTAGAAAATTGGTGACCCACGTTTCACGTAATATGAATAAAAATCTGCAGCTGAAATATTAATCAAAACCTTTTCAAGTTATTCGAATATGAAGCATTCATAATAAGATTTCATAATTTTAAGCATTTTAATTTTTACTTTCAAACTGCAAATATTTGAATCCTTTCATGGATTCCATTTTATTGAAAACAATGGGAAGCTGAATAATTTGTACATTCAAAGATTTTGCCCCGAAAACTTCGCAACAAATAGAAGCAATCAGTTATGACTATGTCGATGATTAATTTTTTTTGATTAAAATTTTCTAAATCTTACATGCTCCATCAATTTTATGGTACACGTGTTCTCCGACTTTTCCTATGATATATTTTGCAACAGATTTCGATACGACAAATGCATCGTTACCAGTTGCATTAAAAGCCTTTTCATAGAGCATAGCTTTCGGAAGACCACGAACACGCTGCTTGAAAAGTGGTTGACTGTTCCTGGAAGCAACAAATCTCGCATCAGTTGGTCATTGTGTTTCGATTACACATACTTTAATAAAATTTTTATGTATCCTTCGAATGTGTAAAAATTCCAATGAGGGACTTGCAAAGCTTCTACAATATCGTCAATATCCTTTCCGTACGAAGTCACTATGAAGCTTTGGATGATTTCGCCACTAATCGACGCCATCAACACCACACAAAACAACCCCCAAGACACGAGCATTATTCGAACAGGAAGCGTGAGCTGCACATTGATGCCTCCTTGGCTCATAAAAGTGGCGAACGTTCTAAATGCCAAATCTGCGCAGGCCGTTTCGGTTCCAAATACTGTGAGAACCAACTTAAGGGCAACCGCAACGATGATGACTGAAAAGATTACTCCAAATCCAACGATTTTCTTCGAAGTTCTGAAAAACGTCAAGAAATATGGAATCGGGCTAGCCTTCGGAACCAGGAGTACTTTTCCTTGTGAATCAAAAGGGTTGATATAGTCAAACTGAAGCGAAGGTTTAATGAACGATTTCTGAATGCTCAGATCCTTCGTGCCTTTCACTATTTCGAGTTCCAGACCACTAGCCACAAAGGAATAGCTTTCGTTAACAAATTGTTCCACTCCAAACGTCATTGCTTCATCCAGTTCAATCATAGGAGTGGCATTCAAATAAGTCGCAAGCACCGGAGCCACCTCAACTGTTACTCCTACCCATATATAAGTTTCTTTCCAAAGGACTCTCACTACATCTGGAACTGCTTTGAAATACAGAATACGTAACTCATGACCAAACACGTTTCGCACTTTGTCCGGCAAATAGGACACTTTCGGATGTTGCACAGGAAGTTCAACGAGGAATTCATTTCGATAGGGGTTGTAATTGAAGACGCAGAGTGATCCGTCCTCATCTACAGCAATAAGAACAATATTCAGGATCGCGTTCGTCCACAGTGATTTGAACAATGCTCGTGTCTCTTCTTCATCTGGTCTTCCGTCGAGGATAACTAAGATTCGCGAACGGTTCGTCAGTAGAAAGGAGCTCATTGCGTCATCAATTATTGGCAGGATGCTGTTGGCAGCATCGGCGAACAGCATGAACACCGGACGATCGTTGAAACTTACAGCAGCTATCGGGAGCCTCCTTTGACTAGGCTGGGAACGTACTTCGTATGGAACTTTCAGGTGTCTGAGGATATCCGCGAAAGCTGAATCGTCCGTGCCATTGTTGTACACGTACACTGTGTAAGAGTTCTTGCACTCGGTTAAAACACGCTCAACGAGCTCGACAAGGTTACTTTTGTTTCGCTGGTCAGGAAGTTTAATCATCGAATAGTGATTGGAACTCAACACCACTTGATAAAATGTTGAATACAGGATCCATGCTTGAAGCATCTTGAATTCAAGATAACTAACTCCATTCTGCGTTTGAATGCTTAGGCACAAGCATAAGTTTTTTATTCGGCTCACTGGTTTTAAATACAATCAAGAGGATTGTTATCTAACCTTTATCGGCTATAACTAATGAGCGAGCTCGTCGCTAAGATAAGCTTATTTCATGTTCCTATGGGAGATTTATGCAAGATTGCCGGATACATTTTCTGTGATTCTTGGAAGAGTGATGAATTAAATAATTATCTTATTAAGTAGTTCCAGCTATAATTCATAAAATGAGGGTGATCATATCATTATTCAGAAAGAAAAATATAAATTCTTATAGCTGGCAGAAAACTAGACCAACGCTTGTTAACCCTTAAAATTTTTCTAGATGGATAAATTAGGGAAAGGCATTTCCAAGCCTCAATAAATTGAAATTAATTTCCAATTACTGTTAATGGAATGTGCATGGACATGAAAATCACTAGGTATTAACTCATACATTTGAACTATCTATTAAGTCAAATCAAAACTGATAGCTGAAAGGTGTCATGCAATAGCGACTGGCTGATTGTTTAAAGTTATGCCTAGCGAAAGTAGGAGAAAATGGAAAGATGATTCCATAATAAGTTCCGATAACTTTATAAATGTTTGAACTTCAGGATATAACATCGCTTTGATAAATCATTAAGCGTATCAAGTTTTCCAAACGAGTTCTCTGATTTTATTCTCAGAAATTTCTTAAATCAAATATCAGTCAGCAGTTTTTCATCACTTCACAACCAAAGATAAGATATACATACATGCCTCGATCTTGTGAACGATTTGAGAGCAAAGAGTTTTAAGCTGTTCTTTTCAACATTTGAGAATATCTTACATCAGTTGCAAGGTACAGGACATGAGATTACACACAATATTCAAAATTGGAAGCCTTCAAGAATCCGGGAACTAGGAGTCACATTTTAAAAGCTTCAAACAGCTTCAGTAGCATACAACTTCGCAAAAATCCTCTCGAAGCTAATCCCCTTTCCTGAAAATTTAAACAGTGATAACAGTTAGCCAGGTCTGAATGGATATGAGGGTGACAAACCGTTGCAAAATAAATGCTTATATATGAAGCTCGGCGCAAAAAAAGAACATCTGGTATGACGACGAATGCCAGGATTCACTAGACAAGAAAAATAAGGCAAACAAAAAGCCTCTTCAAAAACAAAACTAAGAAGATGGGGAAAATTAAAAAAAATCTTTGTATGTGTGAAACGGAAATATGATGACGAAACAACGAAAAGCATTGACGAAAACTTAGAAAGCAGTAAAACTAGACAAGCTTATAAAGTAGTGAAGTGTTAACGACGCCGATATTAACCCAAGACTACATTTTGTTAAGACAAAATCGGCAATATCATTGCGGAGGATAGCCACGCTAAGAAGGGAGGGTTCATTTTTGTCAAGAACTCCTTAACCCTGCAAATGGCTATACAATATCAGGGTCGATATTTGTCTTTGACATAGTCTCAAAAGCCGCTTCAAAGCGGAAGAAAATATGTATATGGCCCAAAAAAATTGACGAATATAATTTAGAAAATGTCGATGAATTTTCCCACCAATGAACAGCTACAAAATTAAACGAAGGATTGGCCACACTGAAATTCAGTAGCATACAAAAAAATAAAGCTCTAAATCCTTAACTCAATAATAAAACCTGTGATATGTTTTGGATGTGAATCAAAAACCCACAGGCGGGCCCTCAAGCGAATAATTGAAAGAAAGCGGGAGACCGTCCAATGTCGAATTAGATACAACTACAAAATATTTGACGCGTCAGAGGTCTCCACAATTATTAGACTGCAGAAGTTGCAACGGGTAAGACCCATGCAACGAATGGACGAACATCAATCACTCAAAGGACAAAGGAAGCAAAACCAGAGGGACAAAAAATTCAGGAAATGCTGGGCTGACTCTGTTAACGAAGATTGTGCAGACTGCTTGGATTAAAAAGCACGTGGTCATTAGCCCGAGATAAATAAGTGCGTTATCTGAAACCCAAGGCTTCAGAGGGGTTATAGTGCTACTACGACGACGAAATTTATTTTTGAGTAAATTCACTGATTCCGCGGTTTTTTGATGTTTGCCACCATTTCCTTAGGATCGTTCGTTCATTGATTTTCATATTTTCCAACTGATTTCAAATGAAATTGCTTTTCACGTTTGGATAGCTTTAACTATTGACTGTTTTGCCGATCTCATTTTCGAAAGATGTCAACCGAAATTCGTAACCAATTGCAGCTCTTTGAGATGCGTCCAAGAATGCAGATCCCAAAAAATTTCCTAACGCATGTACGTCTAGATGAACCAGAACCATGCATTATCAAGGATCATTTTTAATATTTGGAATCTTGGTATGCGGAAGTTGGCTAGCGAACCCCAATGAACATCAATCACTTATTCTATCTCAAAAAACTAAATTATTTTTAGAAGAATTTCAAAATTCAATAACATTTTAAAAAACTAATCAAACTTTTCATTGTAACGGTGCCTTGAATATTTGTAGTCTTGTAATTGACCTATTTATAATTATGTGAGGGATATATAGGCTCTGCTATTTTAAATTTTAGCAGATTTAAAAGTTAATTTAAAAAAAACTCCTAGAATTGTCTTAATTGGCATATAGATGCTTCTAAAATTTCTAGAGTTGATTGGCAAACGGTTTTCAGATCGTATATGTTATCTAGTTCAGAAGAAATTTGCTCTTCTACTAAAGATTTTTTTTTCATTTGAGGCTAAGTTTTGATTTCTTTAGTTCTTTAAGAGCCTGTGTGGAAAATTCATTTAAATAAGGTTTGTAGGATTATCTGAACTTCAGATTTATCATATTTGAAAATGTACAATATTATTTCAGATCGTTGTAAAACTACGCGATAAATCATCAATTTGCTTAACCAAATTTGAGATTATAAGAAACTCATGACTTATTTTCCTACCACATCCGTGATGAATGTTTTCAATATTTGATCAATCTGTATGTACTTTTATTTATGAGGATCATCTTAAATCATGATAGTATGAACCACATTTTTATTGAATTTATTCTTGTTAACTTTATCGAAACTAAAAAAAATATGTCGGCAATGCAGTCAAGGTATTTATCAAATTATTACAATGGCAAAAATCGGTAGTTCAAACCTCATGTTTCTCTAATTTTTTTATAAATATTTTATCTTTCCTTTAGCAAGCGAGTCGAAGATCAGCCATTCAATAATTCTCAAAATGATTTTTCATTTTTCATCCAATTGACGCCGAATTGTTTATGGTGTCTCTTTCCACCCTAAGATATATTTTTAAACACATAAATATTCAATTCGTTACGTATTTTACACCACAATGTCATAGCTCTATACGTGAAATTGGTGAAACTATAATGTAATCATTGCCACACATATTTTTTGGGACAATGTAATAAGGATTTGATTACTTTTACTACCAAATATCAGTTAATTGCCCACAAAGCTATTCGTATCTATCTGATTAATGAAGCTAGAGCAACAGGTAATTTTCTCAATTTGGTAAATTGCCTCATGTCTGTTAATATTTTATCAGATAATTCAAATACCGGAAATTATTGAAGGATAAGTTTAGTTAATGATTTTGAGTTGCACCAAAGAACAAATATAAGGGTTTTAAATTCAGGAAACATAAGGCAAGCAATCAAAAAATAGATTCATTTGGTAGCTATAATGAAGTTCAGCAATAAGGAATTTTAAAAATATGTATGTCAAACATTTATTTATTTTGCAAGTGAATCATTGTTTTCCCATAAACAATAAAATGTCTCAATCAAAAGTTAATATTGAACCATAAAAATTTATATTACTCAGCTGAATTATTTTTCTTACTTCATAGTCCGTGCAGCACCCACCGAAAAATCCTTTATGTACACAGTGGTGGCAATATATGGTCCTTGCTGGTCAAATCAAACTGAATTATCACCAGCTCAAAGGTCGTTATAGTTCCAACCATCTGAAAATAAATATCGATTGTACATTACCACATCACCCACTTATGTGGTCCTGTCTGAAAAATTGTCCTTGCTCAAACTCTTCCTTCCGATATTGCCCGAACACATTTTTCAGTGCCACACATCAGGCTTACTCACCGAAAAGAAAAGCTTCCTGGTGAAATGGAAAAGTCCCATTGCTGACAATGCTATCGTCTCGGTGTGTATTTGATGTAAGAAACGGTCGATCTGTAATCATTTACAAAATCTTATGTCGTCATCATAAACTGCTACCAAGGAGCAGTTCAACGTATGTGCAATCGAAAATATCAAACGAAAATCGTTCCACAAGAAAAGGATCTGCGACTATAAATTTGCCATTTTCAAAGCCATTTTCTTGGTGTCAGGATGCTGGGAAACAGCTCGACCGAGCGGAAAATTGTCACGTCTTTGTCATCATTTTCATGGATTTTAAATTTATTTTATTGAACTGGAAATATTTTCTTAAAGAGTAAATGGAAAACTCTTATAGATAATATTGCTTGCTCATCAAATGCGAATGAAAATCAATAGATTCTTATTTCAAATTATGATATTTCGCAGCTACCAGGAGAAATGTGTATGTAGGTGAACCTTCAGCTCATAGAAGTTCGGATTGGTTTTAGCAAATCGCAAGATAACCGCCAGCGTTACGGATAAGATAAACAAAATTGAATGTCCCAAATATGATGCCTCTCTTATTACTCGCATGGCATTCTAGTTTCAAGAAAGTAATTACAGGGCACGTTTTACTCCACAATATCTTTCAATGCTTTTAACCTTGAATATGATCAGCACAAACACATAAATCAAAGACTTTTCGAAGGCGTCAACGAACGAAATTTTCGAAATCTCAAAGCCAACCTTAGGGACACCTTTCTTAAAAAAATGAATAGGATAATCTTCTCGTCATCTTGGCATTATTTGTGAAATTCACATACGATTTATTTTCAAGTTTTCGTATTTGAATATAGATTGAAGCACCGAAAGATTTGTGATGAATGTACAAAAATAAATCACTCATATGCACCAACATTTAATAATTTTATTTGAAAATGCATGAAATTTTGACAAAAATAATTTTTTAGATAAGTAATCTCCTGGCATTCTGAATTTGCTATTGGAGAACCATTTTGGATTTATTTAGTTTTCAAGAGCCAAGGATGCTTTTCTATTTGATCATTGCTATTGTTCTCTATATCCTTTTAACTTTATTGAATATCATAATGAACATTTGTTTGAATATATATTTGGATAGACATATGTTGAAAATTGAAAAATAAAGTGTAACTCCACTGACTAAGAGGGATGATACGATTGATGTTTACTCATTTCACTTGCTGTAATGTCGGGAAATATCAGTACGGACGCCCCCACTGCTTGATTGAAAAAAGTTGACTGTTTTTGGATTCTAGCTCTGAATTTTTATCTTCAATGAATGCTTACCACATAAATCCCTAACTACGTATATAAAAATTTCTTTACTTTGGTCACAACTTTCAATATTTTCTATCATTTGAATGAATTGATGCAAATTTTTTTGCGTCAGAAAAAAATTAGTTACAATAGTTTTTGGAGATAATTAACAACTGCATGAAAACATATAAATCAATAAAAATAAAATAAAATTATATCAGACTTATTATTGATTTTTTTTGGACATTTTGCGTTATGAAAGTAAGCCTTTTAAATCAAGTGAAGCAATACAAACAATGATATCAGCCATGCTCCCACATCAAAATTAAATTAGCATTTGAAAATTCCATTTAAATATTTTTATTTAAAACTGTGTGTTAAGTTGCAAATCATTCGCGTTCGTAACTGATTCCGAAAATTTACCTAAAAAAGTTAATTGCGATGTGCTATGTGAAAAACATTTTACTACAATTTATTTGACATCATTTCATCTTTATTTACATGTAAAAAATACAGGTCTGATAATTATGATATCATTAAGTTCATATTTCCCGTCAAAGTCCACTTGCGAATCGTCGCTTAACAATTCGATGGGCAGAGTTTTGCTTGATGGAAAATTAATTACCACATGTCTGCAATCAACAAACCATGTAATCCACTTCCTATCCAAATAACACGGCAACCACGGTGCATGCAAACGAGCGTTTCGAATCCTCGTAATTTGCACCTTTGTAACACTTATTTCCGGACGAGTGGCAAGCACTCATGCTATCAACATTCACGTATATAGAAGCCAACAATGTGAACAATCAGATAAAAATCTAAAGGAATCACTTTTATGAATAAATTTCAAAGTATCCTTCGTCCTAGCTTAAGAGGTAAGTTGATTTTAGAGGTATTCAAACTTAAGGGAGTGCTTTAATGTGGCTACGAATTATCACAGAGTCTACTTGCCAATGAGCTTATGGATTATTTATCTGGTGTTGGTTGGCAAACACAATTATTCATTGAACACAAAATAGTAAAAATAGTAAGCAGTTCTGCTGCATATTGAAAAAAGATTTTCACCACCCACTGGAGATAAATTTTTGCGAGTATAAACTACGAGTGAGAAATATTTTTGTAAAACAATTTTAACGAATTTAAGAGCACGTCAACTAGCAATAAAATTATTTCAAACTCACAAACGTTATTTTAAATACTTCGAGAAATGGCATCTTTGATTTTACAACCATACCTTTGAAAGTGGATAAGATGAACAAGATTCCGAAAATCGAATGTTTAAAAAAGATTTAAAGGGGAAATATTTTTGAAAAATTTTCACAAAATTTCCGTAAACATTATTTTACACTTTATTTATTAACTTCCCAGTATATGGGAAGTTCTTGTAATCGCCTCGAAAATCGAAATTGAAATTTTCAACATTTCTTTGCGTTTTAAGGTCTATAGAGTATATCTAAACTGTTTTTAGAAAGAAGTGTGTATGTGTGTGTGTGTGTACGTACGTACGTGCGTTCGTGGACAGTTATTTCTACGAGCATAACTCACGTAAATAACGTCGTATTGACTTTGATGAGGTGTCAATCGAAGCGTCTTTGCAATCTTAAGAGCTGATTAGTTTTTGGGACACTTCGGTCGGGGGGGTTTGTTGTTTTGCCCCTTTGAAAGTCATTTCTGTCATGCGCTATATCTCGCGAACAAAACATATGATTTGCATTGTTAAGGTGTCAATCGACGCGTATTAAAATTTTTGTGATTCTATCAAATTTTTAAAAAATCTTTGGGACCGTTTTTTAATTTATTAAAAAAAAGTGCTAAAAATTAGGTTTTTTTCCTTAAACAATAAGTTTTTAACCTGATTTGCATAACCCAGTAACTAATGTATATAAAATTTATATAGTACAAATAGTGCTTGTAAGAAAACCAGCAAAACTTTTTTTCATGATTACGTAAAAAATGAAATTAAAAATAAAAAATCAATAAAAGTCATGATGATTTTCAAGGTCCTTTTTATCATTCACTATATTTCATATATGATATTTGCATCATTGAGGTGTCATTCGACGTGTGTTAGCTTTTTTGCTATGTGTTTAACTTTATAAAAAAATCCTTTCTGCTGCTTTTTCCATTTAACTTCTATTAAATGGAAAAAACAGCAGATGGGAAAAATTTGAGTTTTTTTTCATAAAAAATAAATTTTTAACCTGATTTGCACAGCTCAGTAATAAATGTTTATATAATTTATACATTCCTAATAGTTTTCGAAGAGAAACTGGTCAAATTTTTTTGCATGATCCAAAAAAAACCTAAAAAACGGCTCGTGAAAAAACACAAATTCAATGATTATGCCGAAGTCATGGCAATTTTGAACAAAATTATTTAAAATGGACACCTCGCGAGAAAACCTCTTCAGTGGGCGTAATAGCAAGAATGCATTCATTTTTGCTAGCACTCTTTTGCCCTTCAAGCATCGATATAAAAATAACAAATAACGTAAAAAAGGCTTTATAGCCCGCCCCCTCCGATTTATCCGCGTGAATAGTCAATCAAACCAATCCACCCCCACCCAACAAAAGCCTTATATAATCAATGAACGCTACAGTAGATGATATGATTGATATTAGCTCATTTCAATTACGGTTATGAGTACCTCTCATTATTATTATTTAAAGTAGTAGTATTTTCATAATTTCTTTTGTGTTTAATATTTTTAATATTCATGTAGATATTACTGGGAAGTTGACCGTGTGGACCTCAAGGGTCGCACCTCGGGGCTTGTTTTCAATAAGATTTAACCAGAAGAAAACTAAAAATTAAAATTCAATTTTATTAATTTTCCCCGATACATCTCACCAATGGCGGGCCATCTTCCCTCTCAATGTCGAGAGAGATGGACCAGTTATTCATGTTCCTAACTGAATAATTTGAATCCTATAAGTTTAGCTCCTGCACATATAATTATATTTTTCGACAGAGTATTTCACTAGGGTACCTCCAACAAAACTTCCTTACATCTGTTTCAACTACAGAACCTAATGGAGTGATTCTAAAAAACATGGTTCATCTCTCCTGGATTTACAGCAGGCAAGCAATAATGATTTACCTAGCACACGCATTGGAACACCACTATGCGAGCCGTGGCAGTTAGACATATGATTGCGCTCATGGTTACCAAGGCCTAATTTTGCGGTCACTCCTACATTTTTGTGAAAACTCCCAAACGCTACGACCATATACACTGTGTTTCACAAAAATGTGTCGCTAATTATATCCTCGTTTTGGCTCAAAAACTTCTTTTCTTTGGCAATTAAATGCCTTCACTGTGTTAGCGTTGCACGTTTAGTTCAGATGCTTAGTACTTTTCGATATTTGGAAGATAAAGCATCATAACAATATCAGTGCCATATATGAAAGGTGGTTTCAGGCAGTGTTCTTCGTAAGTCATCCAAAAGGACCAATAATGAGTTTTGCACAGGCTGCAAGGTATACATAATCTTCTGTTTCACTCGTTAAGAAGTGGGATAAAATTTTTCAAGAATCTGGTAATATTGACGATGAACCAGGTCTAAAAAGCAAGATAATGTCATCTGTAGCTTGTTTGAGAAGAACCTGGCAGTGTCTATAAAATGCGAGACAGAAAGTGCAGCACAAAAGAGTAAATATATCAACTGGTACGATAAGGTGAAGATTGCAAGTATCTGACACCAAAAGTAGAATTATGTACATCAGTAAAGTCCTTGTTTACCGAAAAGCATATCGAAAAGAGGCTAAATTGGGCAGATCAAAATCTGGCCCTCAATTGTTTTGTGTAATTACTGAAAAGGCTCGAAAAATGGTGAAAAAATTTTATGGCACAGCAGAAAGTAAAACATCCGACAAAAGTGCACGTTTACGGATGTTTCTCACAAAGAGAATTCGGGAAGCTAATCGTTATTACGAAAACCCTGAATGCGGAATTAATGATCAAACTTTATAAAAATGGTTTGCTTAAATCTGCTGAGAGTTTATATGGATCCGAGAATTGCGATTAGATTCGGAAAGAGGACTACGATCGTGAACATCGGGGTCGTCTTTGTACCAGCTTGAAAGAAGAAAACGGAGTCACAACTTTGGATTGACCATCACAAAGACCAGACGCATATCCGATAGAAAACATACCACATGGCAGCTCACGCGGGCCCTCAAGAGAATATGGCAAGGCTTTACTATTAGTCCAGTCAAAGAGTCAGAATTTTGACGTAAACCGTGCATTTTTAGAAGGCAGCGCCTCTGGGCTCCATCTTAAAAACAAAAGAAAGTGGGACACACCCATATCCCCGAAATCGTGGCTTCCACAAGAAAGTTGTGTACAGCTAATTTGTGTAAATCTGGCCACCTTCCAAAATGCTCCGCGAGTTTCGCAAAGAGAGGTTCGCCATCAAAAGCTGATTATTTGGAATAAAAGTTGTTCCCCCTTTTTGGGTGTGGTTTTTGAATTGTATTTTTTTTATTATTGACACCACGTAAAAAAGCGATGTATGAACGACTTGCTACCAACTATGTTTTACGCAAGTTTGCCATACACAACTTTCTTGTGGAAGTCACAGTTTCGGAGATATGAGAGTGCCCCACTTTCTTTTGTTTTTAAGATGGAGCCCAGAGGTCAGGACCTACGACCCGAGGAACGGCCTTAGTTCTTATTCGCTTCCTTAACATAAAGATGCAATTGAAAAGAAAAACGATATTTGTCTCAGCGAAATATACTTGTTTAAGCTACATATTTTTTTTCAAGCATGTAACAAATAAAATGAATTGTTTAGTTAAATTTTCGGATGGAAAAGCATACACTGGAACGATATTTTCTTGTTCATTTTTAAGGACTCTTGAGCTAATAGCTGCATTGTTCTTAACCATGTTGTCTACCTCATTCCTCACATTTGTCGCACATTTTGGTGTGAAGATGCAAAATATAATATCATTCAACACAAAATATGAATATAACATTTATCCTCGATGTAGATTGAAATTGAAGAAATTAACATATTTCAACCCTACCCTACATCTTGTATTGACAAATTCAAATTCTGAACACACCTCATGAATATTTTAATATGAAAACCAAAGATTCAAAAATGGCACATTGCATATCTCATGTTACTGTCAATACACAAATGTGTCCCATATCTAACAAAAGATAGAAGTGTCTTGGAAATTCGTTTCAAGTAAAAATTAGGCGGACTTCAGAAACTTGTAAGCAAAATAAATAATGTCAAACTGTGTTCTAGGTTCTCTTAGTATCACCAATGTCGTCAATATTCAGTTATAAAAAGTCCGTTTAAGAATAAATTTGCAACAGATTTTTAAATTAAATCAGAAATTCGCACGAACAAATATTATTTAAGAGTTTTCTAGGATGCTGAATACGATAACATTACAAAAGAAAAAAAGTTTTTTGACCTTTTCTCGAAATTTACCGTTTTTTTTAGATTAATGCAAGTGCCTTTGATTTATATCTATCACCGAAATACCAAAAAAAATTCTTGGATTTTTTTTGCAAATCGAATAGAATTTAATTTATTTTTGCATTTCCCAAAACATTTATTTTTAATAAAAAATGTGAGTCCAGCTCCCAAAAAAATTATGATTAGCTAATTTGTTAGGCTACTCATGTTTGATATTTCACTGGCAATATTTAGAAATATGCTAAGGACATTTTTAATGAAATCTTTTAGAAGAGAACTAAATTCAAAATAACACTTGCCTAATAGCTATCATTTTTGCTAGTATTCACCCTGTTTATTAATTATTCACGGACGAATGTGTTGCTGTCCATTTCACTCCCTAGTGCTTCGTCAGTCAAGTAAAGAAGGTAGCTCCTACTTTACAACAAGGCCCGGTTGTATATGTGTTACTGCACCAACGATTATTATTATATTTATTATTATTACTTATTGTTGTTTTTATTAATTTTTAAATTCAATCACTATCCGGGACCCGAAATCATATGCGTAGAAACTAGGCCTCACGAAAGAGAGGGCCTTCCTCCTGGGACACCTGACTAATATTGGCCCCGTCAAGGGTTGAAATGACTTCCTAGGGACAACCTTCAATGGCCGCATACTGTGGGTGGTTAGGTGGATAATTGTTTTGTAAAGTCAAAATGCCTTCTTTGATCTTTAAATTGGAAGACGAAGATCCAGAATGAAACACTCTAGATTACAATTTTTTTTATTACAATATCAGCTTCTGCTCGCACCCCTCTGAGTACAAGACATGCATTTAATGTGGACATTCGTCTTGTTACGTTAGTGAGCTTTTCTATATTTTCCTTGAAGTTATATACATAGGTGCATCATCACTTTCTTTTAAGATGCACACACAACAGCAATTTTCTGCAACGTATACGCTCCAGATTTGTTGTTGCTGTAATATTTAGTAGGATTTTTGAGCTTTTTGATAACATAAAAATTTAAATTACTGTCAAATAATAATTTCATACAAATACCATTGGATAATAGTCCAAACGAGCAGAGTGTAGAGATTAAAACTCCATTAAAACGGATATAACATTGTCTTTCGTTGAGTGAAACGTTTATAAAAGCTAAATCAATTATTTTCAGCATAAAAATCCATTCCAAAGTGGGTAAACATCTGTTTCTTAGAAAAAGTTATATTCTTCTAAAAATTTCACTTTTAGTTCATAAATCATTAAACACTGTACTTATTTTCGCATGGAGCAGAGAAAACATCTTAAGTTTCACCTTCAACTTCACGGCCAGATTTTTTTTGTTTTGTTTAGTCTCATAATTGATATTAATTTTTTCAGTTTATTTTTTTTCGTTCGAATGATTGAACTGGCACTGTTTTGTTCAGCAATTCGAATTTCAAACATGAACTGATCACACAGTTAGAGCACATAGAGCAGATTTGAAATTAGAAATCGGTATATGAACTTCAATTTAAAACAATGATAGGTATTATAATGCAATATGATCAGTTTATTGTTGTTTATTGTTTATTGTTGACAAAGCTACTAAACAGAAGAGTTCCAAGTACATAGTAGCGATGAGCTAAAAACTAAGACTAAGATAACTCTAAAGAATAAATGAATTAATTAATGAAATAAGTATAGGAAGTAAGAATAAAGAACAGTGGCGAATGAGTTATAAAATTTGAGAACTAAAATTAAGAGGAGAATATAAGATTTCTTAGTTTGATCTTGTAAGTATTTAAAGAGTAACCGAAAGAACCAAACTGCATAAGGTCATGGTTTCGTTGTAAACGAATCAGGGGAGAATTATAATATAGGTTAGATGTGGTGAAGGCAGGGGCGAAAATAGTAAGGTTTCTACAAGGGTGAGAAGAGTGACGGAAGTGAAGTTCATTGCAGAGAGGAGTGTCGAGGATATTCAAAAAAAGCTTGCAAAGGAGAGATTCGTCTAAATATATTCTACGTTGTTGTAAAGTGGCAAGGTTGAAATGTTTGCGACGATCATCGTAAGGAGCATAGGGAATATTGAATTTGTAGAATAGAGTGCGGGTAAACTTACGTTGAATAGATTCGATCAAATTAGTATCACATTAGCTGTGTGGAGACCAGATCGGGGAGCAGTATTCGACCAAGTTACGTACAAGAGAATTGAAAAGTTTTATACTAGTTTCGGGTCTCCGAAATGCAGTGGAATTTCTTAGTAAGAGTCCACAAAGCTTTGACGCTTTAAGCACAATGTTGGCAATATGATGATCAAATTTTAGTTTGCGATCGAATATGACACCTAGATCACAGAAATGGTCGACTTCATTGAGAGTACTGCTGTGTAAGGAATAAGGAAAAACAATAGTGTTGAATTTGAGGGAAAAGGTAAGTTTATGACATTTGTCAACATTAATCGTTAGATTATTGAGGTCACACCAGGATTGAAACGCACATAGATCCTGGTCAAGAGTTTGACAATCAATAATGGAGTTGATTGTCCTAAAGACTTTAAAATCGTCAGCGTATAGGAGGCAGGGAGACTGAATGAATTGGGGCAAATCGTTGACGAAAAGTAAAAAAAGAAGAGGACCCAGGATAGAGCCTTGCGGAACACCTGATGATGGATAGAAAGGAGCAGATGTATGATTGCAGAAGGAGACAATGCATTCACGGTTTACCAGATAGGAAGAGAACCATCTGAGTAAAGACCCTTGAAAGCCATAGCTCTTCAGTTACATCAGTTACATTGCACATAATAAAAATATAAAAATTTTATATTATTGTAGCAATATTCGTACTAAATAGAATTGTTCCAATATTAAACGCAAAAAAGAAAATGGTAAAAAGGTGTTCAGACAGAAAAAACAGAAAATTTCTGTTTCAATTTTAGCAAATATCGCTGCGAAGAGGACTGTTCCTCACTAAACTAAACCACTATTTTAGGTAACTATTTTTAAGTAACTCATTTTAACATTTCTTCTTTTAAAACACATCTTTCGCGAAGGCTTTATTTGGTGAAGAATATATATCACATGGAAATTTTTCCATGCTGCAGTCATAAATATACACCGCAGAAGCTTCTGCAAGAACCATTCAACTTTGATTTTAACGATTCTTACGACATAGTCCCCAGTTCTTCCACTATAAAATTCATCGCAAATTTCATAAAGTTATACAAGCAAATCGCCACATTTCAAATAACCAGACTCTATCAAGAACAGAAAAGACTGGAAGTGTCCGCCGTAAATGGTAGATCACAATCATCAATGCTTGGACATTTCCCATTTATCCATAACAGTTTCGGTCAGTTACCTACTGACTTTTACCCTTACTACCAGAACCAATCGAAACCAATTGAAACTTATCGGATGTTTATCTAACTACCTCATTTGAAGCTACTGAAATTGCAAGAATGTCTGCAAGTTTCAATTCATGCTGTGCAAAAGTGTTTTATTCAGTTAAACGAGAAAGTTTTATTTCCTTTTACTGGGTAATAACTGAACAAGTAGTTTTTCACTTCTTCAAACACAAACAGAGCAAGAAAAATGTCCAGCAAGTGAAAAACAACACTGTTTACAATCGGGGGAAAAATATCTCTCAATATTTTCCTTGGAACTATGTTAAAATCATTTTTCCAATTTTTTATGTTTCATTCTTATTTTATGAACAGAAAACTATTGGATGTAAAAATGACTTTCCTTTTTTATCGTAAATTAAAGAAGCATATATATTATAGCTGGCATAATGAAACATTGAACGTTTCTTTGATTTTTCTATCGGATAAAGTTTCGTTTCAAATATGATCAAACAGAATTTTCATTTTGATAATGTGCTCCTTAGAAATTGACATGGATGTCTATTCAAAACTGATATTTATCTTCATTTTGTGTATATAATTCGATTTTAGATTCATCAATACCAAATAAAACCATCAAAGAAATAATTTTTAGCATCGATAAATTCTCACTTTAAAAAGACAGTAGACCGAGAGATGGTTAAATTATGCTAATACAATTTAATTTTGTTTTAACCGAGTCTGTAGCTTCTTGAATAACCTAGCCAATAAGCTCAAAAATAAATTATCAAAAAAATAAACGGTAGAACATACAATAAAACAGTTGAAAAGGATTCGTGAAACGCACTTTATATGGACTAAGCCATAGTTCAAAAGCGGTTTCAATCATGGCCTAGACTCAGCCCCGGTTGATTGTAAACTTAGCGCTAAGCAAACCACGTAGATTCTAGGAAGGAAAAAAACATCACAATACCTTCGCTAGGTCATATTAAAGCATGTCAAGATGCCAGAATAAGTGACTTAAAGTTTCACATGCAAAAATATAATTCTTAGGCTTTCCCACTCGAAAATCACTTTAAAGCTCCTTAAACCCTTCAAATGAAACACTTAACATTTTGAATAGCCAAAACAATAACTCAGCATCTGCAATAAGTCACTTTTGCTTAACAGGCAACTTATATGAAGTGTCAGATTGCGTCAGGACATTGCTGTTTGTATCACACATTAAAGAGCCCTTATGTCGTAACCATAAGGGACAAGAACAAATGAAGGACTAGTGATTTGCTCCTCGCCAGCCCATCACACTCTTTTCCAATTTGTCATCGTATCCACTACAGGCGTGAATTATTGGCACGTTCAAGTGGAGCTTAGTTGACTACTCACCCAGTAGGTCTAACCTCGTTATTTACAAAAACACCAGCAAATGTAGATGATATATGAATCCTTTGCTCGTACATTCAACGAAAAACAACGTTTTTTCTGAAGATGTGGACAATTAGTTACCCTTACCTCGAGACGGAAAAGCAATATCTTTCAACAAGTCTCAGACACCCCATTCAGAACAGGCAAGTTTTCGTTATTTCATCCACCCTCACATTTTCAAAAATCTAATTAAAGTTTATGAAAATCTTTTTCTTAAAGTTGACTCGAAAGAGTATCCGGAAAGTTACCGAATTTAAATAGACACGATCAACATCCTTAGTGATTGGATATGAGAGATAAGTTGTGTCAAGTCAAGAGTCCTGCATGTCCGATTTATTCAGATAGGAGACTTACCAGAACTTTATCGGCTGCTTATGAAACTGGACAGTACATACCGATACTGATCAAGTATATAAACGATACATTTTCTGAATCATTGATAGTGTATTATGCTGTTGAATCTGTGAATGGCAGTCTCAATATTTGTTTGAATAATTGAGATAGTCAATAATAAAACTTCCTGGTCAATATATTTGTGGAAAGCTTTGATTGATACTAGTCCCATTTTCGTTACATCTTTCGTTTTGACAATAATTAAGCAAAAGTTCGTAAAAGCCATTGTTCAAAGATTATAATGGATTAGATTGTCTAAATATTGACTGGAGATACGTCAAATAAATCAAGTATAGATATGAAGCATGTTTTAATGAAAAAATAACACAAAATTGATTTTGGTTTTCGTGAAACTTCATATACATAAAAGTCTATCCATCAATTGAAGGATTTCAGGTAACATTAGACTTTGTGAAATTAAAAACTTTGATAGTCGTCTATCACGACATAGAGTCATTATAACAATGTGTATGTTGTATATGACCTAAGTGGATCTATTTTATTCTGTTTCATGCTGTTACAAAATGAAAAACTGATGAAACTCAAAAGGCTTCGTGAGGTTGAAATTGCCACATATTTTACAATTAGATAGCCTTTAACCAGGTGTTTCAGTTGTTTTTTGAAATGCACACTCTTATTTATTTGACTGTATCTATAATGTTTGTGTAATACCAAAAATCAATGCAGGATACAGAGAAAAACCTTTTAAATTTTTCATTTTGTACCAAATCATAGCACCGTCGCGTTGAATAGAAAATATTTTCAATGTTTTCGTCATAGTAAAATTTTTGTCCAGCGAAGTATTTGTATCAAATCAATCCATTAACCTGAAATTTTTTGAACTCATCAAAAATATCAACTTGATGAGTGTTTCAAAGCATGAATTCATCCTTTTTTTAGATTTTCTCTCATTACAAAAATCGCTGGCATAATTTTCAAAAACAACGCACTTTCTTTGCTATAAATAAATTTTCATGAAACGTTGGAGAGGAGGGCAAACTTTACTTTTTGAACAACTAAGTATGGAAAAGCTGGGAAAATATATTTCTACTAGTTTTCTCTTACGCTAAAACTTAAGTTGGACAAAAAAATTGGACAAATCGAAACAAAATTATTTGCCTCCCATTTATCAATAAATTTCAAACCCTACAAAGTTTACAAAGTTGCATACTTTTTGGGATTCTATTTCAATTTTTTTACAGAATTAGTGTCTCTCTGTTATATCAAAAGATAGCTGAAGCATTTTTCGTGGAGAAATTTCAGTTTCACTGCTTTTTCCGAAATAAAACCAACAAAACAAATAAATGTAAACGCCATAATAAATATAGATAAGCTAAATAATTGCCAAATTAAGGAATCAATGTGCGAAAACAAACAAACAATCCAACCAAACTGCGATTACCTCGGTACACCAAACAAGTCGCGGTATCCTTGCCAGAATCTTCGCCGGAACTTTTGTAGCGTCTTGAATTGCCGACGCTTGAAGGAACAGAAAAGCTGTCCGCCCCATCAAATATAATATCGACATCCAAAAATACGCGTAGTTAATGGGGAATCTCAACAATCTGTAAGGAAGCAAGCGATGCTGTCATGCTTTCTTTAAAATTTCCGTTGATAGAATCGTCGATATTTATCGTCAACAACTTACTGAAAAATGAACATCAATTGATAGCATATAAAGTACAGATTGTTGAGGCATGATAGCAGGATGATAAATGACAGCTGTTCATCCACATCTCGAAGGATTTCGTACACTGTAATGAAGTCCAGACGAATTTCTCTGAAGTATGTTTCTGGCCGGTTGGTCTGCAGTGAATGGAAAATCAATGTGGAATGCTTACGTGCAGAAAGACGAAAGAAAGCGCATTTCACTGGAAATCAGTATTTCCTCAAGTGTCAATTAAGATTGAAATCTTTTTGAAGGCAGTGTGATAAAAAATATATGACATATGTAAGGAAATAAACTGTTACGTGAACTATGTTTAACACTTCGGGAAGAAAACTGATTTCCGAGAAACTCGTTTCAACTATTCGTAGGATTTTAAATGTGTTACATTCTCCTCCATGTCGTGCTGAAGACGCTCGTTCACCTGCCTGAAGCGTCGCGTCACTACAATGCTGACGAGGATGATGAAGAGATCCATGAAGTTCCAGATAAACGTGCTGATAACGCTGAGTATCTGCAGTGGAAAAAGATGAGAACAAATAAGCATTATTTCTAGGAACTGTATCCGCTTTCAACGTCACTATTCCACTCTCTCATTCAAATATATCAAGGATAGTCCATGAATATTTCAAAGGAAAAAATATTTTCTGAAATTCATGCAAATCCAAAAGGTAAGCCAGACGTTAAGAATGCGTACACCAGCTAGTCGACGACTTGTCGTTAGTGAGCTCCAGGCTATTTGAAAACCAAGAACCGTCTAGGACTTCACGGAAGCGAAAATCTGACGAGCATTTTCAGGGACACTTTTATGGAAATTTCTAAGAATTCATTCTGGTGAAATGTGAGTTAATCGTCAAAGATGATCTATGTATTTATTCCAGAGTTTCTTCATTATACCCTTGTGACCAGTAATGAATCGTAAAACATCTTTTTCCGCCTTGGCTTTGTCAATAATGGAGCATTAAATTAAAAGTGAATTCAACGCTGTCAGGCAAATTTATTTATTGTTAATAGTAACACTTTAGTTGGCAGGACATGGCCTTAAAGTAAATGACATTTCTTGTAAATCAGGTAATTTAGCGGAGTATTGATTCGGGGGTGTGATGTTAATGAGGCGTTTTCTAAATTTTTTTGGATGAGCACACACATAATCAAAGAAAGTTTCAGTGGGCTTAACTTTTTCGAGGCTGTAAAGCATTAAAATCATACATTTTTACTTGTAGTATCAGCAATTTTTCAACTGTAATACATGTGCGTAATTTAATGACTGTGTATGGTAGCCCTTGTATTTTCAAGGCGATGAAAGCCTGCAAAAAGTCCTACATCACTACAATCTGAAACGAAGAAAGCGATTCAGGTAGTAGTAGTATGCGATTTAAACTACTCTAGTTCGATTGTACTTCCAATTATTGTCCATAGCCCAGTTAAATGGTAGGTTGTATTTTGGATAGACTGGCAGAATTTTTTGTAATGAATAAAAAATTTCACGATTTGGTGTTGCTGTGATCTGGTTTCGTTTATTTTACTCCCTTGTTGAAATAAAGATGAAAATCGGTCACACCGATCATTCGGTTACAGTAACTCTAAAATTGTGAGCCGTTTAATTTGCAGCAAAATATCTTTACATTATTGACTTATGAGCCAAAAACGACCACAAAATAGGGGAATCGTCTTTTAGATGTCACAATTACTTCTTACAGTATTTACAATAAGAACAATTATAATTTTTCATATTGGCAGTACACAGGTGCAATTTACTGGGCCGCAAATACATTATTAGCTGAATCAAAAATCTACAAATGATTTTGTTGGATAGCCTGCCTTCTGCAGCCTGAAGATGATGTGGTCTTACGAGGGAGTATGATTAATTTTACATATTTGAAGCAAATTTTTAAGATTTTTTTTTGAAAATTCTGTCAATATAAATTTATTTCTGAACAAAGTACATGACAATATAATTATTCAAGAGTATTCTTTAAAATTTTGGTCCAAAAATATTGATTATTGAGCCATTTATAGCAAATTTTCGTAGATACCTCAAAAAAAATAGTTTTGCGGTGCACAGCATACCTCATCACTCGATCATCTGATGACAAAAAAACACAAAAGTTTTTGCTAGTTTATGAGTTTTCCAAGGTTACCACGTCGAAATATATTTTTTTAACGATTTTTTAATTTTAAGTATCAATTCTTAGTAAAAAAAATGAATTTTTTGGATTTTTTTATTGGAAAATCGATAAATTTGTTATTATAAAACAAATTATTGTCATTAAAAATAAAATATCTCGAATAAGTGTGCAAAATTTGGAAAGGATCGGGTAAATAGATTATGAGTTAGAGCGTTCACCGACTTTGAAAAAGCATAGTGTTGCAAAAACGCGATTAAAAGAACAGAAACAGCCGATTTGCAGTTTTTAGGGCGGCGAAGAGCAGAGTTTTAAAATCATGTTGCTCTGTCAGTTTTGCTTCAATCGACCTAAAAAATTTAACTGAATACTTAAGGGAAAGAGACTACATCGAAACATAAATCTATTTTTCGAAACTATTGTTTTTCGTTTATTTGACCTTTTTACCCCTTGCTGTACCATTATCTGAACCTCGGGTCCAACTGAGTGTTGCACACAATAAATCTCTGATAGACGACAAAACTAATTTAATGCTTTTATCTTTCATATATAATACGCGTATACATTATACGTATACAATATACGCAATCAATAAACAAAGATAAGAAAGAACTCCATGTCAGTTACAAAAGTGGCCCATACCATTAAGGTACTAGTACACATTAAAAATTTCAAAATATCTATTTTTTGGCATTTTTCAACTTCTCGCGCCTTTAAAAATCACCTCTTAAATAATTTTGAAAAAATTCCAAACTTAGATTAGTAAAAAACGGTTTTAAGTGCGAGCGAAATTTTGGCTCTTCCACCGCTTGGCCTTGATTGTGTATCCCCACTTTCTAAAATACCAGTTTCTTCTATTCATTCACAAACAAACACAAAATCTTCGTCTTTCTACACGTTTCAGTATTAATTTTGATGTTTATAAGTATACTCGAATGTCGATAAAATGGGTTTTTATAGAAAACGGTACTAAAAAAACGAAGCCAATCTTTAAATGCGATTTTCTCGACATGACGTTTTTTCAACTGGCCGCTAGTTAATCTCCGGACATACTCAACTGATATTGATAAATTTTAGTACGTTTTATTTATTAACATATTATGCAAGACAATTCAAAACAATAAGACAAAAAACTACTGTAAAATAAGGTCAATTTTTCATTTTTTAATGCTTCGCAATTTCCTTTTAATTAATTTTTCTTAAACGGCTTTTCACGTAAGAGACCTTAGTCCTTAAAACCTTGATTAAGTTTTCTAATTTCAGACTTGCAAATTTTGGGATTAATTTTCGGCCGTGCGATGGGGTACTTTTCACGGTGTCAACTTTGGCGTCTCTATAAAATAGCTATAGAAATTCAAAAAAAAAACATTTATTTATTTATTTATTTCGCCAAAACAAGGCAATCACATGTCAACATATGAAAATATAAAAATATAAAATATACATTACAACAATATACTTAACCCTAAAATATGTGCTACATTCAACGTTAATTTATACTGTTGTATGCACGTCATAATTTAGGGATGGATAATGGAAGGGCTTTAGAAATGCTGGATTTAAAATTGAACTTGAAGATGGTAGGAGAGTAGTGTTTGCTCAAAGTGTTAAAGATTTTACAGCACCTATTAACTGGTTCATTATCTGCATACCTAGTAAGATGCTGATATTCAGTTAGTAAACGTGTATTACGCGTACTTCTTACAGGCACATTAAGCTTTATTTTATTCGTCAAATACTGCACTTTAATGTGGCCCCTAACCACTTCAAGGGCGAAACAAGAGGACAACACTGTTCTTCTGGTTTTATTAGTAGACAAATTCAGAAGCTCCAATCTAACTTCATTAGGAGGCAAGATTTGGTTGTCATCAGGGCTATAAAGGTCTCTCAGAGCAAACAACAAGAATTGTTTTTTGACAGATTCTATTCTCGTATCATGAACTTCGAAATGTGGGTTCCATACATTACAGGCATATTCAAGTAATGGGCGAACCAGTGAGGTAAATAATGATTTAGTTACCCACAGATTTTTAAACTCTTTGGCTCATCTTTTAATAAAGCTAAGCTGTTTGTGAGCTTTGGAGAGAATAGTATCGTAGTGCAAATTGAAGCATAGTTTCTTGTCTAGGACAACTCCAAGGTCAACAATGTTTTCTTTCCCATCCAATACCGTGTTGTTGAAAACGTATGCATTGTTCAATATTGTGGTTTAACGAGAAAAAGTCATTACAAAACATTTCCCAACGTTTAGATGAAGTTTGTTCACATCACACCATTGTTGGAGGGACGTTAGTTTTGATTGGAGGAAAACAGTATCAGATTAAGATTTAATGGTGAGATATATCTTCAGATCGCAAGCGTAAAGAAGATGTGATACGTCCGAGAGTTTTTCAGATAAATCTGATTTGGACATACTCTCAAAAGATAGATGTATTGTTAACAAAAAGTTGCATGTTCATATTTAATGAAGGAGAAAAGTATAAAAATCATAAAAATTCCAAATTGTTTGGACTTCAAATGTGCACTAGTACCTTAAGCGATGGTAGTACTTCACAATTTTAATAATCTACGTTACAGTAGCTATATATTCCTATAATTGTGAAGGTATCATAAGTATCTCGCAGGACTACTAACTTTTATAGTTGCAGGTCTTTTCCTATTAGATATTTATTCAAGACTAGACCTTATAATGAAACTAATTGTTCGCAATATGCTGTTAGGTTTTAGATGTATTACTGGATTAGTTGTGACGAAATCACACTTGATGACCACCAAGAAATTGTCAATTCTATTGATTGTTGTTTATGTATTTGCTTTTGTTTCGTAACTGTTTTTCATTATCTATCCTGGACAATTATATTCAATAAATGAATGAGACTCGTGACAACGACATTTGGCTCGCATTTCTGTCCTCGAATCTGACTCATGATAATTATTATTATTATAATTATTATCATGCGGCAGACAATGAAGATTTCAGTGGAGAATGCAAAATATGACTTAATATGCCTGCAAACACATTTGCTTTCGGATGGAAATTTTTTTAGATCGATTGACAGTTTTTGATAGTAACAATGAAAGTCAGACAATATATTTATTATGGAAAATATTTAAACCAAAAAATAATCCTGCAACGAGCTGTGACACTTGAAATTTTGGCGAACAAAAATTTCTTATTGCCAAAATTAGGAACTATTTTAGCAAAAGCACTTTATAGCTGTTGCATGTAACCTGAAGGCATTTTATGTTGCCATTTAGTCAAGGTAGTTTTCCAATTTTATTACTAACCCGAGGGAATCCAAACGTAGCATTGACAAATGAATGCTTTTATTTCACTCCCAATGGTCTAATGGATCCAACACACATTCACATGTCATAAAACTACTGTTGCTGACTTATTTTATCTTTTTTCCATCAACAAATTGCACGTTCTTCATTAAATCAATAGTTTTTTTCCCATATTGAATACGTTTGGGCGTGTAGGTCACGTAAACTCTTTTAGACAGGACAAACTTTGCAGATCGAAGGAGTCAATTGACTGCAATTATTCTCATGGAAGGCCATTCACCTACAGTTCAACTTACTTTTTCACTCAACAATAAATAACAAGTAGTTGTATTTGAGGTTTCCCTGGTGATTTCTTAATAGTCCTTAGCTCTACGAAAAATTAGCAGCCGCAAAAAGATAATATCTTATTCTTCCTTAAAAGCATATCGATAATCACCATTCTATGTAACGCTCGTTATAACTGATTTCATTGTTGAAGCTTAGATGAACTTCTTGATGTAGATAACAGATGTATGAGTACTCACTCAAGCACCAAGCATCAGACATAATCCTGATGGGACCGCTCTTGCGTCAGTTGTGCCACATTGAAGTGATCCCTTCCCAACCCATAGCCAGTTCTGCAGACGAATAAGGATTCTAGCCGTCGACATTTTGCTTATTCTCTTGTGTCTTTTGTTTTGGCTTTTGTAGTTTTTATCGGAACACCAACTTTGGGGAGACAACTTGGCCGTAATGGCGCAATCTTAGTCATTCAGAGATAAGAATGGAAGGAGATGATGAACGTACTTATGCTTTATGAACGCACTGAACGAGAAATGTATCTGAAGCACTTTTTGCATAAGCCATTCGCCTGCCACTCGCCGAATTGCTTAGAGCAAAGTTAGTCGTTCCCACAGTGGGAGGCGGAAATGTAATTTCTTTTCAACTTTCTCTTCCTTCACGACTGACAGCCTATTTCCATAGCGAGAAGATAAAGCTTCGGTGGAATGCGCTTTTTGCTAAACGTTCCTCGGAGATAGTCAGAACCTCAGTCGGTTTTAATTAAAACGAGAAGTTTGAAAGTGATATTGTTGGAAATGTTATTCTTATTGAGTTCTAGCTCGCTTTGAGGCTTTTCAAATGCAGCTTTAACCCAGACTATGCCTCAAGCCTGAGATTGTGGGCCACAGCAATTAATACTATCAAATGCAACATAGTAATATCTGAAATGCCATTCAATCTTCTTACCTGGATCATAACGGCAAACACATGACTATACGGCAAAGCATCGAAAATGTTTGGATAATGCTCTTTGTAGTACAGCTGAACATAGTCCTCGCTCTCCACCTGGCATTGAGTCACCCACACGTAGAACGTGTAGATTGTAGACGCCTGGTACATGATGTGTTCCACTAAACAAAGACAAATTGCATGCAGGTTCAGAAAGGATACATCCAATGAACAATTTGCAAAGGAGTAAACAATAGAATTCCTGTGACACTAACAAAGTGCTAAGAACCCAATTACTAGCGCCGTTAATTTGACATCCCTCTTCAGGGTGTCCTTCGCAGTTGTGTAGGGTGATTGCAGGAACTTCCTCTCCTTTTCAAGCCAATTCATCATTATTTTGGGCCATCTTCGAGCAAGCAGCAGGAAGAGTATGTAGCTTGTTTCGTTCATTGTGAAGAACACCAGGCCAACTGAAAGGAAGTTTGATGGTTATTAGTAATTAATTATGTGTGTTTTTGTACGCAGTACAAATCTCAGGAAATACGTCTACGATTTAATGTAACGTGACATAGTTTCATGTTTGGCCAAAAAAAAGTTTTATTTGTTTCCCAAGTGAAACTCCTTATTTATTCTTTCTTTTTAAGATTCAGTTTAGATGTTCCTAATTAGACAGCACTTTTAAAAGTATGTTTGCCCTCATTATGAAATCCAAAAGAACTTTTGTCTTTCTTCTTTAAATAAATGTACACGTTTCGCCTAACATTTTGCCGGGGGGAAATTCAGGCAGGCACTAGCACTTAGAGTTAGTTTTCTGTTGATTTTCCTTCTTATTATTATTATTTAAATTATTGCATATTTTTATGCTTGCACAAAATGATTCAATATCTAATTTCAGAAGATAACTTTGCAGTATATGGGAAGTTCTTGCAATCGTCTCGAAAATCGGAATTGAAATTTTCGACTTTTTTTACGTATTGAGGTCTTTAGAGTATATTTAAATAGTTTTTAGAAAAGAGATATGTGTGTGTGTACGTACGTACGTTCATGGACAGTTTTTTTCTACGAGCATAACTCACGTAAACAAAATTGTATCGACTTCGTTGAGGTGTCAATCGAAGCGTCTTTGCAATTTTAAGAGCTGATTAGTTTTTGGGACATTTCCGGCTGGAGGAGGGTTGTTGTTTGCCCCTTTGAACGTTATTTCTATCATGCGCTATATCTCGTGAACCAAACATAGGATTTGCATAGCTAAGATGTCAATCAACGCGTATTAACATTTGCGTGATTCTAAAAAATTTATAAAAATATTGTTGAAACCGTTTTTTTAATTTAAGAAGGAAAACTGCAAAAACTAAGGTTTTTTTCATACAACAATAAACAATAAATTTTTAACCTGATTTGCGAAACACAGTAATCAATGTTTATAAAATTTGTATACTCCAAACAGTTTTTGTAAAAAAAAAACACTAGCAAAACTTTTTTTCGTGATTACGAAAAAAATTACATAAAAAAATCATTAAAAGTGATCATGACCTTCAAGGTCATTTAAGTCATTCACTATATCTCGCGAACCAAATATAATATTTGTATAATAAATTGACGCGTATTATTATTTTTGAATTTATAAGAAAATCGTTTAAGCCGTTGTTTTAATTTAATAAAAAAAGATGTGGAAAATAAGGGTTTTTTCACAAAAAAAATTTTTTTAACCTGATTTGCACATTGCAATAATAAAAGTGTATAAAATTTATAAACTTTCATTGATTTTTGTGGAAAAACCAGTAAAAAAATTTCCGGTTATTGACTGCACATTCAATGTTTTTCAAGACCAACACAAAACAAGCCGCGAAGTGCGACCCTTGAGGTCCACATGGCCAACTTCCCAGTAATATCTACATAGCTATTAAAAATATTAAACACAATAATAATTTTGAAAATAATACTACTTTAAGTAATAATAATGAGCGGTATTCATAACAGTAACAGGAATGAGTTAATATTAATCATATCATCTACGGGAGTATTCATTGATTACGTAAAGCTTTTGGTGGATGGAGGTAAATTGATTTGATCAAGCAATTGGTGGAGACCTTTTCTACGTTATTTGTCATTTTCACATCGATGATTGAAAGACAAACGAACGCTAGCAAAAATGAATGCAGTTTTTCTTATTACGCCCACTGAAGAGATTTTGTCGCGTGATGGTCATTTTGAATATTTGCATTCAAAATTGCCATGACTTCAGCATAATCACTGAATTTATGTTTTTACACGATTTTACATCAATGAGATTAATAGTAACTTTATATTTTCTATTGGTCTTGAAAAATTTTGTATATGCAGTCGAAAATAGGTTCAATTGCATGTAAAAAGTAAAATGTATTACAAATGATGATGGTTATTGATATCTTACGATTACTAAAGTATGAATCTACTAAAAACTACACTTTTTTAATCGATGAAAGCTTTTCAAAGCATATGATCTTGCAAAGTATTGACTAAAAAACATTTTACCATTCAAAGCGTTGATACCGCAAATGCAAATTTGATTGAAATTTTGTTGGCTTTCAAAATTTAAGCAGTTTTTTTAATATTTTTTTAATTTTTAATTTAATTAAAACTTTGCTCAAATTATGCAAATATTTTAAAACTTTGATTGAATTTACAACAATTTTTTTAGAATAAAAGATATAAAGTAATTTCATTCGTATGAACCCTCCTTAAATGGTAACTTTTAATGATTTTTTATTTTTAATTTAGTTTTTTTTCATAACCATGGAAAAAAGTTTTGCCGGTTTCGTTTCAAAAACAGATAAGAATGTATAAATTTTATAAACGTTTATTACTGTGTTGTGCAAATCAGGTTAAATAAATATTTTTTATGAAAAAAACCCTAATTTTTTGTATTTTTTTCTATTAAATTGAAAAAAACGGCTGAAACGAATTTTCCTAATGTTGAAAATATCACAAAGATATTATTACACGTCGATTCACACCTTGATGATGCAAATATTATATCTAGTTCGTGACATATAGTGAATGACAGAAATGACCTTGAAGATCATGATGACTGTTAATGATTTTTTATTTTTCATTTTTTATTTAATGTTTTTTGTAATCATCAGAGAAAGGTTCGATGATCTTTTTACAACCACTGCTTGGAGTATATAAATTATATAAACATTGATTACTGTCTTCCGTAAATCAGGTTAAAAATTTATTGTTTATGAAAAAAACCTAATTTTTCCACTTTTTTTCTTAAATTCAAAAACGGCTTCAACGATTTTTTGAAAAATTTGATGGATTTACAAAAATATTAATACGCGTTGAATGACATCCAAACGATGCAAATCGTATGTTTGGTTCGCGAGATATAACGCAGGACAAATATGACCTTGAAGATAATGATGACTTTTAATGATTTTTGATATTTTATTTAATTTTTTTTGTATTCTTGAGAAAAAATTTTGATGACATTTTTAGGAAAACTGTTTGGAGTATATATATTATATAAACATTGATTACTGCGAGTTGTAAATAAGGTTAAAAATTCATTGTTTTTGAAAAAACCGTAATTTTTTAAACTATTATTATACTATTCAAAATAGCCATCACGCGACAAAATCTCTTCAGTGGGCGCAATAACAAAATTTGCATTCATTTTTACTAGCGCTCTTTTATCCTTCAAGCGTGGATATAAAAATAACAAATAACGTAGAAAAGGCTTTGCAACCTGTCCTCCCTCCGATTGATCCGCGTGAAAATCCAATCAACACCTAATTCACCAAAATCCCTACGTAATCAATGGACGCTCCCGTAAATGTTACGATTAAAATAAGTCATCCCAATAACTTTTATGAGAGTTACATTATCATTATTTAAAGTTGTTTATTTTCATAATTATTATTGTGTTTAATATTTTTGATATTTATGTAGATATTACTGGGAAGTTGACCAGGGGGACCTCAAGGGTCGCACCTCACGGCTTGTTTAACTTTGCTTCCACGATGACTTCTTTTGAAATCCGAAACTAATTTGCGTAAGCAAGTGAATATCATTCACTAATAATTTTTTCATTAAATTGAAACAAAATACGTATTGTCTGGCATTAAAATTAAATGTTACATATTTCCATTTTCGCATATAAATATTACTGTGTTAAATTTTACGATAAACTTCATTGCCTTTCGCACCATTTGACTTGTTTTCTGAACTGTTTTGAGATTCTAGCTTTAAAATACTATTTCAAAAAACCTTTAGTTTTGACTAGAATTCGAAACGTTGAAAAATATGCACATCTGTAGTTGAATTACATACGTAAAAATTTCTACACATTCGATAATCCCCACACTATCAAAATTGTGAAAAATAACTCAATCTCATTGATACTTACCCAGATTTTTGGCCGTGATTCCAATAATCAATAGAAATCGAAGAAATAAAGTAGTCACCAGCGAGTTCCATACCACAAAAGCACAAGATGCTAGTGTCCTCCAAGATGTCCAGGAAAACCGGACATTCTCTGGGTTCCTACTTCGCAAATTCTTCAGCGGCATAACTCCAAAGAATTGCGCAAAGAAAATCACTAGTAAAGTAATTAATTCCCTGACCAATTAGACAAATCCACGAGTTTATCATTTCAACTGTAATTACGTTTGCAATTACCTGAAGAAATCGCTTCGGGGAAGCTGGTGTTGTTGTGACTGCAAGCTACCGGCAGGTCAGGATTCCCGTGAACCCCATCCTTTGCACGGTTATTTCGGCGAGCAGTCTTCATTTCACTGGTTATTAACGAAATTGTTGCGTTCGACCCGGGGCGAATCTGAGATGACATTAATATGAACGCCAACAACTTGAGGACGTCCATGTGTTTACCCAAAATAGTCCTCATCATCGCAGTCATGGGCTTTTGGCCAGACTTGAATCATCATAATTATGGGGTGGTGGCGTCCACGTTGATAAACGCTGTGTCACCAGAGAAACATCTAATTAAATAAACTTTCATTTGAACGACGAATTCACTGAGCAGTAACATGAATTGGAAGTTGTGTTTTGTCTAAGGCGTTTGAGTGCTTGATTATGGGTTGAAAGGATCAACATTAACAACCAGTCTGTCAGCAGTTTGTTTTTGGATTATGAACTTAGATTAATCCTTCTTTAACGATTCACAAGATTCGCATTGAAAACCTATTAATATTTTATCAGGCGAGTATTATCTCCAATTATGAACGCATTGGAAGAAACCTATTGCAGCTAATATTTTATCAGGCAGGTATCGTATCCAATTAAGAAAATGATTTCATTGTGCTCACCATCTGAAACACCATTTGAAATATTTTATGCAAAACAAAAAACAAGCACGTTGAAAATCCTATCGAAACAAATCCATCTAAAATTCATTGAGTCGAAAAGAGTCAGTTAGTAAACAGGAATGAATCCTCGAGGATTTAACTATTCGGACTAAAGGTTTCAATAATTTGATGGAAATATTGTGAAATATTTATTTCTTACGAAAATAACAAGCGCAAGGTGTTCTTTCATTTACTTCGAAAGATTTCAGAAATGAAGTTAGTCATTTCACGAACTTTTCAAGAGT
This sequence comes from Oxycera nigricornis, assembly GCA_963942545.1. Taxonomy (NCBI): domain Eukaryota; kingdom Metazoa; phylum Arthropoda; class Insecta; order Diptera; family Stratiomyidae; genus Oxycera; species Oxycera nigricornis. The sequence goes on along the minus strand of OZ012663.1, from coordinate 29,171,572 downwards.
TTCATAAAGTTGTTATTCCTGGGAAGGATTTTCATGAATTATTGACAACCTAATTAGATTAATTGGAACAACCCTCGCTGGCTTTCACAAGAATTTTCTACGTTTATTTCATATACATATGTATTGACATTCTTGTGATCATCATACACCCCCGAACCTTCAAAACTAACACCAGGGTGGGCGGCAACTGTAGTGAAATAAAAACTTAGTCTGCTCTGTTTTAGAAGTGGCTAAAATAAACCTTAGTAAATCCGTGAAACTTTGCCTGCATGCTGCAACTTTTATCGAAACGTAGTGTTCGTTATTCTTGCAGGTGCCTTGACTGTTAGACGGCTTGTAATCTGGTTTCACTCCATCATACTTCGTTATATCAAATATCATGTATCAGGTTAAACTTTCTTCCCGCAAATGATAATTTTGATTTTCAGATAGTTTAGTCAATGTTGCAGCATGCTTGCACGAGCACCAAAATCTGGAATATACGTTGCAAGTAATGCTGGAACTGAAAGGTAATTAACAAAATTTCCTTACTTGAACCAATCATGTATGAAGTAATATAAGCTAAGGAGTTTGCAGAATTAAATGTAACATATGTATACTTTGAGTATAAAAATTATGTGCAGTAATTAATATTTTGTAGATAAACCATCAATACTTCATAGATAATACAACAAGGTAGGTGAAGGATATTGTATATTCTATGCAGGTAGTATTCCATCTTCAAATTAAAACAGATTTAAATTTATTCTCGATGAAAATGAAGTGCCGCTTGTAATGTAGATACTCAATGTTACTCATAAAATATTTTATTTATCACTGCTTATGAGCTTAAGTAAAAAAATCTTATACATTTTGAAAAAAGATCAAAAAGCAGTTTAGATAATTATTTTGCAAAGGTGCCATGCATTTGTTTGCGAACTTATTAGCATTTTCGAAAGTGTATTAGAATAATTAAACAACTGTTGAAGGTAATTATGTCCTCCAATTCAATTATTATTGAGCGCTTAATTACGGGAAGTTATAAATATCAACTAACAAGAAGCCTATGCAAAGAGGTGGTAACTTGTGAATGAAATAAAATTATTCTTACTTGAATTTAAGATGGTCAAGTTGAAGTCTTAGGGCTAGCGAAAATGAGAAACTGCCTAGTTTTTAGAGTTTATTTAATCTGATGGCTTAATATGATATCAGTAAGTTTCCTAAGGTAAGAGTTCCACATCAATAATGTGCTTGCAATATTAATTTATGGAATTAAGTAATCTACTTATATACTAATTTTACAAGGGATATAGTTTAAAAGGATATAATATGATATTTACTCTTGTAAAATTAGTATATAAGTAAAGTACTTAACACTAATAAATTTAACCGCTCAGGAAGACCGAACGATTACGGTCGAAAATCGATTACGAATCCAAATAAAGATACACAAAATTAAAAGGAAGTTTTCTTTTATAAAAAAACCACACGTTGTATTTTGTGAAGATGAAATCAATTACTAATATTGAATCAAACGTTAAAATATTTAGATGTTTAGTGTATCAGCCTAAGTAACTGAAAAATTTGCTAATTTACATTTAATATTCTAAAATTATAAATTTAAAACTGATTGATTCACTCTTTCACCAACAAAGTTCCCTTATCATTTATTCGATTTTTTGTTGAGATACATCTCGCAATTGGTTCAAATCGGCCATGAGCGCTTTTGATATAAATTTCGTTTAAATTTTCCTTTAAACTTTATGCCAAACAGTCTATAAAAGTACATCAATGGTAAAGTCAATATGGAAAAAATACTAAACTTGTCGGTGTGGTATTATATAATAAAACTAACAGTCTTCTAAAGATCCTTCTAATTGAATTGTAAAATAGCACCAATCATTCCAAAAGAGCGATCTAGTATAATCCCTCAAGGATAGACTTTTATTTGTATTGAAAAGAACGAATACGCTCGATTCGTTCTCAGTTTATATAGCTCGCAATAAAAGGAATTTACCACAATGCCAGGCCCAATGAATCAAACAAGCATGAATGTTCCTTAAAGAATCATCTACAATTGGATAGGCCTACAGAGGTTTCTTGACATCGACTATAAATATCAAAGTGTATCCTTCTGTCGGGCAATTTTAACAAGAAACCATTTCCCGAATGAAATGTGTTTTTAAGGGCGCGAAATAGTAAATAGTAACGGTCAACTTTTGGGTGGTTTCATATCTTTCGATGAGGATCTTAGGCATCGGATTTGTGTTTTATTATAAAACAACTCCTAGAAACAATATATTTTACAGCAACGGAATCGTTAGAATATAGTGACAAAATGACAGTAAAAAGACTTTCATCCTAAAATTGGATGAAGATATTTTCCTTACCAACCATAGGATAAGCTGGATGTAGGTGTAGCTTTTTGAAAGTGAAATGGGAATATCGAGACGTTAAAGATTCAACACGTGTCTATAGTTCTAAACGCTATTTTTCGGTTCTTCTACAACTTAATTGAAATTGACAAACTGTCCTATTTAAATATCCATTTAAGGATTTACATCCCTTGATCTTTTCAAATTATATAATATTGAATAAAAGTGGGCAAACATTAATAAGCATTAAGGGTAAATAAGTACTACTAGGACCTTAAGCTCTATAAATTTTATAAGAAGCAATATTTTCCATCTTGAACGTCTTAGCCCTCACACAATAATCAACTTTTTTTAATTACAGGACGAGCAATATTTCAAATCTTGATTTCACCTCCTTGTGCTTTCATTAGTAAGACAGAGTCCAGCAAATTAAATGCCATTCTTTCGAATTTATCGAGACACATTAGTTTCGATGTTAACCCTTTCAAGTGAACAATATAGCACTGTTTGTCCCTTCATGGTAATATTAATATTATTGTGTGTTTTAGCAAAATTCTGATCAAATTTGTAAAAAAATGCAATTTGAAAAAAAAATCAAGATTATTTTTAATTCCAAACTTATATTATCAGGTTTGGGAGAATGAGAGGAGAGACGCTAATGCAGTTAATATTGGATATTGTTATAAGTAATTTAATATTGGCTTAAGGATCTGGGGGATTTACGATATGGGGGATTTTGGATCTGGGGGATTTAGGATCTGGGGGATTTTGGATCTGTGGGATTTTAAATCTGGGGGATTTTGAATCTCGGGGATCTAGGATCTGGGGAATTTAGGATCTGGGGGATTCATGATTTTGGATCTGGTCGAGACTTTGGCAGATAACGAGGGCGGAGACGTCTTCCACTATCAAATGGCTTTTACGGCTAAAAAAGTAGAAAGTCAAGGAGAATTACTGGATACTGTTGGGACTGTTAATTGCAAATGTATAGAATTGTTTTGATAAACTTTGTACTTGCTTATAATATTTTCTAGTGTTGCAAAGACGAAGGCGTGGAATACACATTGACACTCATTGAAATGAAAAACAAAAAAATCTCTGAAATGAATATAGTCATTTGCTGCTCGAAATTATTCACCAAACAACAATAATTTTGACGGTAGTTTTAATGCCAAGTTATTCAAATTAACAAAAGTTTCGAGCAAAGTCAATATCAATTTGGTCATCCTTTCGGCGAATTTGTAGCAACGTGAGCATTAGAACATGTGACAAATCTTATACGTTTGTGTATTATTTCTTTGGAGTACGTGGACAATTGCATAGCTCACAGCTGAGGTATTTCCGAAAATTGTACCTTACCATGAACTTTGAAATATGAATAGTACATTATCTCTTCATATTCGTATAGAGCTTGATTCAAAAACATGTCCATGATATATTTCTTTTCAACTAGAGTCGAATAAGGTTTTATGTGGTCTTAAAATGTTGGCGAACCATGTTCGAGTTTCAAAGCCATGCGATACCTCCATGCATACAACGTATTTGCATACCTTCGTATGTACATACATACATATGTATATATATGGGAACGTTTCAACATATTCATTCAAAACTCCTTTCCATTCTAGCGAATACGAAAATTCCAAGAAAATCCATTTCATGTTGGAATTTTGCAAGCTTGCATATTTTCCCAATAGACGTGCAATTTTTCACGGAATCCAACATTTTCATTCCGCGATTTTACGTTAGTTTGCACATTCTGAACGATGAAATATTCTTTTCTATCGAAACGATATATGAATGCAATGAAATATTGTTTTCACTACTGCGTCAATAGAAGATGGAACGACTTTCTAAGTCAATTTACTTCCATCGATTCTATTCGGATTCAATCGTCCATCAATCGAAAAAACAAGATTTTCCGGGAAGAATTGACTCGCTTCTGCAGAAAATGTGGGTGTCATGAATTGTGACTTGAGTTCTAAAATTAATAACTAATAAATAAATCGATTTTTGCATACGCAATGAAAAAAGGCGAAAATTTGAAGGCAGCCATCAAGACTCAGCAGCAATGTGGGTGCAGAATAATATAAGAACCGAGCGTTGATTCAAGAGCTTAACTTTAGTCATCAATTTTAACGAATTGATTTTTTTCTTAAAGCAGTGTCGTCTGGAAAGTACGCATGTTGATCTGAAAGTATTCATTTTGATCTAAATTATATCAGCGCATGCAAACCTTAGGCTCGCCCTTCCTGGACAACCTCACGGAAGTAGCTGATTTAGATATTAGCTGCATAGCCGGCTTCAAACGAGAATCTGGATGCTTCTTGTAATCCCGCAGCTTCTACTGCCGCCCTAATCTTTTGCGGTACCATAATAATCATATCATGGCCCTAGTGAGCCACCTTTGGATAAAGAGTGCTGCCACTACAACAAACCAACCAAATTATATCAGCCAACACTTTGAATTGTTCATTAATCAATTATTTATAAAAGTTAAAACAAACGAAATATCAAAAAATGTCTTGACAAACTATATTGACTGATTATACAGATTCAAAAGTGGAATACAACAAGCTGCAAACAGCGACCACTGAGATCCACACAAACAAATACCCAGTTATTTTTACAGAAACATAATATATATTAAACATGATGATAATAATGAAATTAAAACATAATGATCAGGTTCTGCAATAACAAAAAACGTTTTGATACTGCTTTTATATCTTGGTTTTTATTCATCCAAAAAACTACACTTTAGAGTTACGGAAAATGCGCCAATAATTACTCGGTCGACAATAATGTCAAAAGTGAGTCACACACACAAAATACGCGCACATCAGCACATTAGGAGTAGCCTTCTCTACGACGTCTTTGATTGGCTAAGGGAGGAAAGCGCGCAAATATTCAAACTTGGAATATACTAAAATGCAAACACAACAACTGCATTTGAAAAAAGATCATCACCTGTTTTTAGTGGGTAGACTAATAAGCATTGCAAAAGGTTCAATCAAGTAAAACTTATTTAAATGTATTCTTTATTAAATTAAAAAGAAATAATCTTTAAATTTCATTATAAACAAACCTTAGGGGTATGCAAACTTTATTTATTTCTTAATTTATTTATGATAACCGTTAAAGCAAAACAAAACTTGTGTAAACTACACTTATTTTCAGATACTACTCGGGTTTTCAAAACTGTTTGCTTTTACATCGTGGATAAAAAAAATGATTTATGATCTATACTCATTCATAATCATTCATAAATTTGAACTGACTCTGTTTGACCGCTAACGAATAAATAGAAATTTTGAAAAATGTATCATTTGTTTCAGTTGATCTTTAAATTTGCACCGACTAGTCAATGAACTTATTTTCCCAGCTGTACACTTTAAGGCCTGATATTGAAAGTTAAGATGAAAAAATACAACCATCAATTTCAACATTGAAAAACAGCTTCTTTGAAACATATTTACTGCTTACTCGTGCCTCAAAATCAAGAAAGTCCATATTGGATTTGTAAATTTCAAAATATGAACAACAAACTCTATCCAACAAAACGAGGCAAAGCAACAAAAACGACCATTTGTTTCATGTTTGCTGACGCAACATTTTCCAGTTACTCGTTAAGAGGCTGCCAAATATATCCTTCCGGTTGCATGACTTCACTTTATCAACTTTTATATTGCCCTGTCCATGTCCCATTACGACCTTTCGTCGGATGATTGCGCTGCCAGAAAGATTTCCCCGAATCGCTCTTCGAAATCTTAAATTACATCCTTAATGCTTTATCAAACGCTTCAATTCACGTTGCTCTCATTTCTATAGTTGAACTTTTAAAGGACATGGGCTTTGTCTCCGAATTTTCGGAAATCATAAATGAAAGTTGACCATTTGGTAATGTTAAAATCAAGACGTTGAAGCACTTGGAAGTATGAAGTCTATTTAATCACATTATGTAAGTTCCTTAATCTTGAAGGATGATAAAGTAAACTGAAGTTTGTATTTTACTTCATTACGCAGTAATCATTTATATTGAACATGCAAATTAGGAAGAGAATAAGTATTTATTGTATTGTTACTTTATTAGCTTTGATTAATAAAATCAACTAATAAAAACGCGATGATTAACTTTCAAACGCTTGCCTTGTTGTATTCTCTACAGGTGTGCCTCAACCCGCTGACCGCAGGCCAAAGATCTCACCAATTTTAGTGCCCTCCGACCGAATGTCCACTAATTGATGCATTCCACAAAGAATGCCACAATGTCAACCGCATGGTGGCGGTTCCAGGTGAATATTTCAACGCCTAGTTCACCGAGTAATAGGTAATAAGAAAAAAACGAACTTAACATGCTAAGGATAAGGAAAGCGTAAACTTTATTCACATTTTATAATTTGATTTATTATTGTTTAATATCGAATATATTGTATACAAACAAAATTCAAATTGAAACAATAACGCTTCTTTGTATCATTTGAGCTCAGACTAAAGTTCAAATCATTTAATGGTGAGCTTAGAAAAAATATTTAGGAAAAGAATTCAGTACATATACTTCAACATGTTGAAAAATACGTGCTCATACTATTTTACTATGCTTTCCGCTTAAGGGGTTACATAGGTCTTGTATTTTTAAAAAATCGATCAATATTTTTTTATTTCATATAAAAGTATAGTACTTTAAGAGTATTCACACCAAATTTGAAGTAAATTCGAGCAATATTACCGAAGTTATAGAGATTTGAATACCACGTGGTCGGTACGTGCGCTCTGCCATACCTAGCGCATTATACGCATGCAACGCGGTTCTACCGTGTAAAATCAGCTCCTTTCTTTTTCATCAAACATCACAACATCAAAAGGATGCTCTGAGCATCGTGAATGAGGCGAATGAATTACTGTATGGACCTGCAATAGACGACTCGATGTAAGTTGCTAGAAAATAACTTTGATTCATTAAATCGCGGTAAAAAAAACTTTAAACGCGTTTTTCTCGAAACATTGTTTTTCCGAGCGGTAGGCACGATTTCTCGAGAACGAATCGACCGATTCTACTGAAACTTTGAACAGTTTCTCTTTATAGTATTGACTCGTGCTTGAACGAAGGGGTTTTTATTCGGTCGACTCGTTTTTGTTTTATACGAAAAACAAATTTTAAAAACGATGAGAATCGGAAAAATGCTAAGAAAATATGAGTCGAAAACTCATTCAAATCCATTTCAAATTAAATTTCATTTTTTCAATTCCTTCATTCAAGCACGAGCGAAAGGCATAAACTATAGGAAAATTTTTGAATTTTTGATTTAAGATGAACCTGCACCGAAATATTCTGCGTACCGCGAAAAAAAGGTTGGACGAGGAAAATTGACAATTTTCAATGTTTTTAGCTGAATTTTTTTACAACTCCTTGAAATACTAAACTTTTATGTGTGTAAATTTTAAATAATAATAATGATTTTTAAAAGACATTTTTTGAAAAAGTTATTTGTTCTTTTCCAAGACCTCTATAACTTTTTAAATGATACGAAGTGTGAAATTGTTTTGAACAAATAACGAACATCAGTTTTCCTAGGAATATTTTAATTTATTTGGATTTATTCATTAGAATCCCTAACAATCACACTTCTTGTATAAGCTAAACAGTAGCAAAAAGGTGAAAAAATGAAAATAATAAACTATATTGGTAGCCACAACAGAACATCGACAATTTATCTCGGTACGTGAATCTGTATTATTTAGAACTTCATTATTTCTTGCATCGTCTCTTGAATAAACTGCGAATTAAAAACTTACTTTGCCTTTCTAATGAAATTTCCATGATTTCTCCTGCTTAAACCGAAAATGTTTTGCGATTACAATATTTGAAACGTAACGTCTCGTTATAAGCCGAGACTTCAACCACACTGTCAATGCAGTCTTAACAATAGGCCAACTAGGGCTGCTCCAAACTCTTATCAGCTGTCATTTGTCGCAAACACAATTCGGCTGTCAAATCGTGAAAAATAGTAGAAATTTCCAAGGAAACCTTAAGAAAATCGATTCGATTCGTTTAGGACACCATCGAACAGCAACAAAATGTCGCGTCTGCAACGAACAATGGTGAAATCTAAATTGCCGCCGTCGGGAAACTTCAGTCGCGCCGGCAAATCGTATGTTAATTGTTATTTTCTGTTAAGGACTTTTACATAACTGGCTTTGATCCTTTCAGGGAAGGTTCCAAGGCGGGACGTGCCAGAGACTACAAGCCCATCATGTGGAATGAGTACTACGCGGAGAAGATTGATGTTGTTGTGGACGAGAAGAACACATTTCGCGTGTACAAGACAAAACAGCCGGCGAAACCTGGACCAATTATTTTGATGTTGCACGGTGGCGGCTACTCGGCGCTGACTTGGTCGCCCTTCAGTGTACTGCACGAATAGCATAGAATGTTCCATATCTAATGTTTGTCGGTGGTTGCAGGTGGAGGTGACCAGCATCATTCACTGCCAGTGCGTTTCCATTGATCTGCGGGGACACGGCGACTCGGTGACGGAGGACGATTCCGATCTCTCGGCGGAAACACTCGCAACGTAAGTCAGTCTCGTCGAGATTCATTTTTAGAATAGTTTCCTCCGATAATATGGATTATTCCGATCACTAATCTTTCGCCACCCACTTGGCTGCGTTATTGTTGAATCGAACGCGTCCAGGCGTAAAATGCGCTCACTCTTTCTCCCACTCGTGTCCACTTTCCGTGGAATTCTAAAAGGGTTTCAATCTCACTTCATTTTCCTGATAAATATGTACATCTCAGCTCATTGCGTGTATGACAAACTTGTTCGCCGTTCACACACCCTCTTAACCCAATTATCCTTTTGAGGAAGACATTTAGCTCCATTACTCTCTGTTGTACTAATAATATGCAAAGAAGTGGTCGTCCTTGTTTCTATAATTTATGTATTCTGTGCCATTTGCAAGAATATCTCAGAAACATTGGTCACTCCACAATACCACAGAGGGATGGACCAACGCCAGGGAAAGTAGACCTCACTTCTCCGATTCCCTGTTTTCATCATGGTATCAGGTCCGTCCCGAGTAGGGATGACTAACTAGACCATAGAAAGAAGTGAAAGAAATCGATTGACATCTACACTGATGGATCAAAAATGGATGTAAGAGTTGGCTGTGGCGTTTTCTGTCTGAAACTATCCTTCCGGTTACCAGACAACTGCAGTGTTTTTCAGGCAGAGGTCGTTGCGATTTACAAGGCAGTAGACTGGCTAAGAAACCAGAAAATTTCCATATAAAATTAAAACAAGGCAATCTTGGCACGCAATGTGCTCCAAACGCACCAAGCAGCTCCTCAACACGATCCGTGAAACCTTGAGTTCCATCGTATCCGTCCTGACGGGACACTGTCTGATAGGCAGACACGCAGAAAGATTCGGTTTTGCGTTCAACGATTTCTGCCGAAGTTGCAGATCGAAGAACGAGGAAGAAACAATCCAACATTTTCTGTGCGAATGCCCAGCAAGAATCTAAATGGTTCTCGTCATCCCGTATGTTCTAGTGCCGCTCCAATCTTCTGTGGTATCACAATCGGCTTTTCGTGGCCTAGGTGAACTACCGTTGGAACAAGCCGTGAGGTGCGACCCATGAGGTCCACACGGTCAACTTCCCAGTAATATCTAAAAAGATATTAAAAATATTAAACACAATAATAATTATGGAAATAATACTACTTCAAATAATGAAAATGTACATCTCGTAAAAGTTATTGGAATGACTTAATATTAATCATAACATCTACGCGAGCGTCAATTGATTACGTAAGGATTTTGGTGCATTGGTTTGATTGATTATTCACGCGGATCAATCGGAGGAGGGAGAGGTTACAAAGCAGTTTTTTCATTAAAGTTAAAACATGGTGCTGTGAAGACTATTGAAAATCTGCTCAAATTTTGCAAATATTAATAAACTTTGATTGACTTTACAACAATGTAAGAATGTTAGAATAAGAGATTTAAGGTATTATGATTGGAATGAACCCTTTTTACATGGTGACTTTGGATGATTTTTTGTTTTTAATTTAATTTTTTTTGTAATCATGAGAAAAGTTTTTGCTGGTTTCTCTACAAAAATTGATAAAATTTTACAAATTCTACATACATTTATTATTACGATGTGCAAATCAGGTTAAAAATGAATTGTTTTATGAAAAAAACACTACTTTTCCAATTTTGTTTAATAAATTGAAAAAAACGCTTTAACGATTTTTTTTTAAAATATAAAAAAACTTCATAAAAATGATAATACGCGTTGATTTTTACCTGATGTGATGATGGAAATATTATATTTAGTTCTCGAGATATAATGAATGACGTAAATGACCTTGAACGTTTAATGATTTTTTATTTAATTTTTTTTGTAGTCATGAAAAAAACTTTTGCTGGTTTTTTCACAAGAACTATTTGGAGTATGTAAATTATATAAACATTGATTACTTAGGTTTGACAATCAGGTTAAAAAATTTGAGTTTTTGAAAAAAAACCTAATTTTTTGCACTTTTTTTAAAAAATTATAAAACGGCTCCAAGAATTTTTTTAAAAATTTGATAGAATCACATAAATGTTAATACACGTCGATTGAAACCTTGTTCAAAAAAATCGTACGTTTAGTTCGAGGAGGAATATCGCATGACAGAAATGACCTTCAAACGGGCAAAACAGCAAACCCCCCCCCCCCCCGACCGAAGTTTCCCAAAAACTAATCAGCTCTTAAGATTGCAAAGACGCTTCGATTGACACCTTAACGAAGTCGATAGGACTTTGTTTACGTGAGTTACGCTCTTTGAAAAAACTGTCCACGAACGCACATACGTACGTACATATGTAAGTACATACACACACACATACATCTCCCTTTCTATAAACACTTTATATATACTCGATAGACTTCAAAACGTAAAGAAATGTTGAAAATTTCAATTTCGATTTTCGAGGCGATTACAAGAACTTCCCATATACTGGGAAGTTAAAAAGGAGGCTGCCACCACAACCAATCAACCATCCGATCTCCTAAAGCATTGATTTTAACAAGTGCAAATTAGATAGAATGAAAAATTTCATTTATTGCATTTTTACCAAATTATAAAACGGCTGTACTAAATTTATTGAAAAGCTAACCAAATAATACAAGTGATAATACCTATTCATCGATACCACAAAATTGTGTATTGATGGTTTATTATTTTTGCATGATTTGTTTTTGCAATTATAAAATAAATTATCAATTTTTAATTACTGAGAACAAAATGCAGCATCTGATTTTTTAAAGCATTTATTGCCAGAAATGCAAATAAGATTGAAAATGTTTTCATGCAAGCCTCGTATTCCATGTCGGGATTGCCATCTCGCAACATGATCAGCTCGCGATGCAGTGAACTGAAACCTCTCTCGTTCTTTAAGGTCAAAATCACTTCTTTTAGATCTGACAATTCAATGCCGCCACCAAAGTTTAAAACAAACCGAAAAATATCACTCTTTTGCAAACGGCACATGTCTTATCTTCTTTTCGATTCCAGAGATGTTGGTAACGTTGTCAGTAAGCTGTATCCAGAAGACTGTCCGCAAATCCTTCTGATTGGACACTCCATGGGTGGAGCGGTAGCTGTTCATGCAGCCAGCATGGAGCTGCTACCAACATTGATAGGTGTGACAGTCATAGACGTAGTGGAAGGCACTGCCATGGAGGCGTTGTCGAGCATGCAAAGCTTTCTCCGCTGCCGCCCGAAGTTCTTCAAAAGTATTCCACACGCCATCGAATGGTGCGTTCGAAGTGGTCAAGTTCGGAATCTCGAAAGTGCAAAGGTATCGATGCCGGGACAAATCATCAAGTGAGGATTTTTTACTACATAGAAATAGAAACGCTGACAATCTTTCTGTTGCAGCTGCAAAACTGAAAAGCTAGCTACAAACGAACTCCCGCTCGAAACTGATGACACACAGGAGCCCACATCTCCGCAAACATTCGAACATCCGCTCAGTATTTCCGAAAACGCCGAACTAGACACAACCGATGCACAAGCCGACATAGATCCGTTCAAAGTGCCGGCAACTGACATGGAAAGTATTAAACAGTAAGTAACTATCCTTCAGATGTATTGGTCTTTCAAATACTTTCAATAATTTACTTATTCACGCATTAATTCGATGACTTAGAACCTCCAAACATTTAACCGACTTTTTCGGATTAGAATGATAGTAAAAAAAACTATTTCAGGTACACTTGGCGAATAGACTTATCAAAATCCGAAAAGTACTGGACGGGATGGTTTCAAGGATTAAGTGAAAAATTCCTAAATCTTTGTGTGCCAAAATTACTGCTCTTGGCAAGTATAGATGGATTAGACAGGACATTAACAGTTGGCCAAATGCAAGGTAATTTCCTCGCAATCAGAATCCTACGTCATTCAAGCTCTTAAAACAAATTATTTTCCTTGCAGGCAAATTTCAGATGCAAGTGTTGGCCCGTTGTGGCCATGCCGTGCACGAAGATCGTCCACACGAAGTGGCCGAAGTGATTGGGTCCTACTTGCTCCGGAATAAGTTTGCCGAGCCCGCCAGTGAGTTTTCGCGACACATGCCAGCCTGTTAATAAGTTCGATGGTCAAAAAAAATTCTTAAAGGATCCGTTTCATTTTGTTGCTGACTAAAACAGCGAAATCATCGTTCAGAAAGGCATACTACGAAAACAATTTTAAGATTCTGGTTCATATAATCTATTTATTTTTTTCCGGATTTTATTTGAGAGAAAAATTAAATGTATTTTTACTCTAAAACAATTGAAATTTTCATTTACTGGAAATATACGGGAATTTTATCATCAATAATTTATTTTAAGTAAAACTTTTCCAAACGCAAATATTTTATATTAAAATAACATATATATATTTCAAGGGTGAGAGTTCCCTCTTCTTCAGTGCTATTTTACTGAAGAAGAGGGAACTCTCACCCTTGAAATATATATATGTTATTTTAATATAAAATATTTGCGTTTGGAAAAGTTTTACTTAAAATAAATTATTGAAATGGCGCAAAAACACCGAGAAAACGAAGAATTTATCATCAAGTAATTCACCGTTCACGAGTTTCTTCTCCGCTTATTTGCCTAGCGTCCTCAATAGTTCTGCCATTGCGACTTTCCAGCGATTTGATCTCGCGAATTCTGTCGGCAATCTGCGACTGTATGATCGTGCGGTGTTGTTTGCCCTCGCCAAGTGCTTCCATATCAGCGAGCCAGTCAGCTCTTTCGTTTATTTCTTCCATCACTGAAATTTTGTTAAAACAATGTAAAACTGGGCAGGATATTATAACTTATTTTAATTAAGAGTGGCTCACACTCATTAATCCTTTCGTTCGGATCAAGTTGAACTACTTTTCGCTCCCTTCGTTCTCTTTTGCGTCTTTCATGTGAAACTGGTGATAGTTTCGTCCCAGACATGCTTTCTTGCAAACGGGCCTTGGATTTTTCAGCAGGCTCTCGGGAATCTGGTAGTGGAGCGTATCTTTAAGTGGAAACAGAGTGTTTAGATTGAATGTCAAACATGTCCAAAACGATTTTCATTGAGTTCCTAATCAATTCAAACTTTTAACAAACCTTGGCAATTCAAACGCGCCACTGTCTTTGATACAATCATAAGTTCTTCGTCTTGGTATTCTTGCTTGCCTTTGCATTTCCAAATCCGCCAACCTTTCTTGTTCCGGCGTAGGTGGTTTCATTTCTGGCACTGGTAGCGGCTCACCATTGCGCAAGAAATAATTCATCTTCTTTCGTTGCATCATGGTCAGCTTAGCTTCCTCCATTAAAACTGCAAAACAGTTCAAATAAGGATGATCTTCATGACCAATTAGAAGGTAGCAGCTTACGTTTTATCAAGTCATGAGTTTCTTTGCTGTATTTAACTTTTGCTGTATGAAACAATCCACCAGGAGCGACACGCTTGCTTGGCCATTGAAAATTCTCTTCCATTTTGGATGCTATTTTAGGACGATTATCAAAACTAAATGGACATTGAATAAAAGACTAGCCGACGAAAGAAATGCAGACAACGGTATAATTGGGTCGTTTTCTTTGACAACACGACGGGTTCGATCAAACGTGAAAGCGACGGCAATGGTTGCTATAGATATGTTTTATTTTTATCCGAAGCTTAAACGTTTAAAATCGATATAATATTGGCAGGGAACGACGATTTTAATTGAAATTGATTTATATAATTCACTCGTGATTTTTTTTTACTTAGGATTAACATTTTGAAGGTAAATCAATTTTTATTAGAAATATGTTATTATTTTAAATAATTCCATTTGAACTTGATTAAAATTTGTAAGGGAGCTTATAATTAAATTTGCTAGGACAGAACGCCATAGAAGGGATCCAACTAACAGTGCGGCTAATTTCTACAGCTTGCTCCATGCATTGAAGGAAATAACTAAGGTATCATCTTTCAAAACAGCACTGAGGAAACATCTACTTGAAACGCAAAATTGGGAATACTAAAATTTACTAAGGCTTAAGGCTTAGACAACCAAACAGAAAGAATTTATTTGTAAAAAATGCAGACATTTACTGAAAACTCAATTTAATAATTAAGAACGCTAAGATTTATTCTTCAAATGTGAAACAAAATTGGATATATTGAACTCTGAATAAAAATTGTTGAGATACTCGTACTATCCCTTATACCGATGTACATCGTCTGGGAAGTACTAAGTAAATTAACAAGCATTCAGGAAATACATTGCACACGGACAGTGCAAGCAAAGAATGATGGAGAGAGAGGCTTGGAGGAGGTAGAGGTGATTTTAGTTTTAGCGACTTGTTATCTTTTGAAAATTTCCACCTCCCAACGTCGAAAAAAAGTCAATGTGACCAAAAAAATGTTTTCAAACTGTAGTTGGAGCATAAAGCCTTCAAACAATCTATTCAATTTTCACAATTTTTCAAAACCCTAATTCAACAACACTCATGGTATCCTTTCATTGTGTTGCGAAAAGTTTAAGTTCTGAGAAAGACACTTGGAAAATGTAGACTGATGATATTGAGCTTGACTGTCTAGAATGGGGCCCCATACTAGGAGGGTTAACACATTACAATGTTTATAACAAAAACAACAAATTGTTGTCAGCATTCATCTTCTCCGTTATAGCTGTAATTAACTCAAGGCACAAAGAGTAGTATTTGGATGGTGATTCAAAATTTATCCAATTGCAACCCAATCAACCCAATCGTTGTGGGATTCGAGTTTACTAACTAGATTTTACTTTTGTTAACTAGTCACACACCTTATTACTAACTTTTTTTACGATAATACTATCCTCATCTGTTTACTATTTACTATGTTGACTGTACCTAATTTCTTAACGGCTCAGTACAAACACATATCACGCTGTTAGTATCGGATACAAAATCGCCGTATCACGCTTTCAATCAGCCTTCCTTCTCGCAGTCCATTTGCATTTTAATTCTTTCAATAGATAACTCTTACTTTGAAGAATTTATGAAGTGGGTGATAAGAATTATATTCCTTATCAAAAGGCTAATAAATAAATTTTCGAATCAAATTCACCAATTTGCGAATCCAATGAACAAATTCCCAAATTTGGAAATTCATTATTTGACTCAAACTTTTATTTATTTGGTTTGGATATTTGTTTATTTGATCTGGTAATTACTTGAGGCGGAAATGTTATATCCGTTCAACGAAATTTAAATGAAAAAAATCTAAAAACTGACTCTATAATATTTAACAGTCAATTGATTTATTTGTCTAATTCAGAGACACAATTAAAATATTCATTCTTGTTTATTTTAATTTTATTTTAAAATAGCATCGACTGTTTCAAAATATTAACTAATAGTAATTAACAGTTCTTTGTATAAGAAGCGTGCGTACCAAATAATATTTTTTACCTGCTAAGCAATTTTAAATTTAAATTAATTAATAAGACTAGTTAAAATTCTTTAAAAACTAATTTTTAATGCAATTTCATAGTTTGTTTCAGTTTTATTTTAGAGATTGAAATTAAGCTACCAATCATTGATTGCCACAACACTTAACAAGTGTTCACAGGGTTTATGATAATTAAAACATATTTAAGAATCAATCGGTTTCTAGAAGCTTTTGAGCACGTGTGTAGAATGGATTTTTTTTTGTTATTAATATTTGAGCCATATTCGTTGAAAGTCACATTTTTTTTCACAACAATGGAATGAAGAGCTTAATTTTTAGCAGCCTTGTCAATTACAAAACTGCCGTCATATAACGTGCAAACCTATAAATTAATTTCAATTCAAATAAATTATAAAATTGTTTTTCAAAAACATCCAATCAAATGCTTGTTGCTTGTGTGTTCCGAAAAGCTAATTTTTTCGTTAATAGTGTGTCAGTTTGCTTGTGAATGAAATTCAATATAATTTCCAACGTTACTGGAAATCGATTTCTCAATATTGTTATTTGCTTATGTTTAATTTAATGGGCGATTATTTTGATTTAGGCCTGACAGTTAGGATCACAATCGGCTAAAATATGTTTATAGCCACCGCTACCTAAATACATGTTCTCCTTGCGATAGTGAAATGGAATCTGTAAATTAAATTTACATTAAGGATTGATGTTTAAGGAATGAGTTGTTAGTTTTTTACCGATCCTGGCGGTGGGCAGGGAATAGCGACGGTGGCAATTTCAGTCAATTTGCGAATTTGTCGGATGCTGATGTAGTAGCAATAGATTGCATACCAAATGATCACATCGAACAGGATGAAGGCGACACACAGTGACACTGAAATTGAAAGGAATCAAGTGGTAATTGATAGAGATTTTAACGATTAGGAATTTGCTAACAGTATTGCCATTGTCCACCAATGAAGCACACAAACGTGCCGTTCGCAACGAAAATCATGATGGCAAGTATAATGACCACTCCTAGCATATCCAATACCAGCCAAGGAAGCATGAGTTCTATTTTATTCTTGAAGACACCTACAAAAAGCCCCAGCGAGCTGAACAGGTTCACTGACGCAACCACCGTTCCTATGTAAAGGATCAGCAAGGTGAACGACGCTAAGTGGGAGGCCGACTTAAAGCGTATTTGGTTTACAGATTCGCCCTTTGCGTTCGTGACGACCTCGTAGTAGTCTTCGCGCTCCTTTTGATCTGCAATATCAATCCCTAGAATAGTGCGCATTTCCTCGGCGTGAGCCAAACCCATCAACATCACGAACAGGATAACATGTGCAACCAGCTGAAAATAGCATTCGATTAATTAAATTAGACACGGAGATGAAATTCACAAGGACTCACCAGTTGGTAGATTGCAATCAATATTGCGGAAATCCTTAAATGCTTGGGAGTCAACGGCATCATCGCCACCGTTTTTATCCACTCTATTGCTTTCACTATACGCATTGTGATTTTGGATGGGAGTATTCGCATAGCCTACATTCACTCGAACAGGGCGAGAATGATGTCCTGTTTTAGGGACTTGATTGCTGTGAACTATTTGAACAGGACAATAGCTGGGGTATGACGTGCTTTGCTTGACAGGTGCTGCCCATGCGCAATTCTGAAGAAGAAGATGGTAACAATCGCAACATTTAAACATTTAAAGAGAGTCGTTAATTTGAATCCCAGTCCAATAAATTTCAAAAATTAACGATAGGATCCATCAAACATTTAAAGGTATTTTCATCGCTTGTTCTTGTATCTCTAAATAAATTGGCTACCACTTACGCAGCCAATCCACCAGAATAATCCCGTGTCGTTAAATTCAAAACAGACCCTGTATCAATGAAACCATTAACAATTCTTGCCAGTACACACCAATCAAATCTAATTGAGGAATCACTTTTTTCATCACGCACCAACTACATTCTTGTACTTGCTAACATTTACGATTCACGGGAACACGATTGAATTGCTTTGAATTGCAATTCGTGCATCAAAATGGGAGACCATTTTCCAGGTTTAATTGAGTCGACGATAACTTCATTTTCCCGGCACACGATTCCAATCTGGCGCGGAAAAAAACCTAACCGGAACAATAAATCAAAAAATTGAAACATTATGTACACAAACAAAGTGAGCAGTTAAATGTAAAGCAATTTCTACAAATCAGTTAATTGATTGTTTGAATATGAAACGAGTTATTAGTCAGTGCTCCATTAACATGGATATAAAAGTTGGAATAGTATCTATGGCTTGGGGGAGAAATATTTCCGAATGGAGTTGCCGCGTTCATCTGAATTTTCAAATATTTTTAATGATTGAGTTTTATTTCGAGTATCAATTTCAGCTGAAACTCAAAGACATGCTAGTCTTTTTATCTTTTTGGTGATTACAAACATTCATAGTTCACAACTGAAAAAAAAAACATTTAAATCTACCAAGTGATCACGTTTTCCAGACATCCCACCGAAACTATAATCATCATCATCAAGCCCATAAACTCAGATTACTCTACTGTTAACTTTGTCATCATGAACTTCATTTTACTCCAAGCTACAAGTTTTTCAAGCCTGACTATTCCTCTTCATCCCGTTAACTATTCTCCATGAATTACCTTCTTTGTATAGAAGAATCAATTAATAGGGGTGAAAGCAAGCTTTTCTGGTCATATGTTTGCTCTTTTCGTTCGTCGTCCCTGTTTCCTCCTCTTTAACTTATGATGATAGAACAGTGCATACGCCGTTAGAAAAATGTGAGCTTTTTGCGAAGTTTTTCTCGTCTGTTTACTCGTCTCATCCTAATATTGCTCCTTCTCTCACAAATATCATGCATAATTCTCCTTCTTCCTCTGATCTTGTTATAACTCCTGTTGCTGTCAAGTGCCTCATATCTGGACTGAAGTTGGATGGTGGTGCTGGTCCTGATGGTCTACCGAACTATTTCCTTAAAAAAACAATAGATTCTATTTCCCTTCCCCTTTCCATTATTTTCAATAAAAGCTTCAATTATGGGTATTTTCCAAATGCGTGGAAGGGTACTCTCGTTTTTCCTATTTTTAAAAAAGGTGATCCTTCTCTTGTATCTACTTATAGACCTATATCAATAGTTTCTGCCCCATCTAAACTCTTAGAAAAAATCTTTTATAATTTCCTGTTCACGTCTTTCTATCACTTAATTAGTCCTTGTCAACATGGGTTTCATGAAGGTAGATCAACTGTAACTAACTGAGTTGAGTTTACCAACTTTGTTGCCAGTGCAGCTAATGATAGATGTGATGTTCATGTTGTGTACACAGATTTTGCCAAAGCTTTTGACTCTGTTAGCTTCGATATCCTCCTTTCTAAAATGAGCTTACTTAATCTTCCTGATAATCTTATTCTGTGGCTCAGTACGTATCTCAAGAATCGTTCATGTTGTATTGTTCTTAATGATTCCCGTTCCCTTCCGTTTTCTCCACTGTCTGGAGTTCCACAAGGTTCTATTTTGGGTCCCTTGCTGTTTAACTTCTTTATTAATGACCTTCCTTCTTTGTTTCGTTCGCGTTGTCTTCTTTATGCTGATGATTGTAAAATATTCACCATAGTGTCTTCCATAAATGATTGTCACATGCTGCAAAATGATCTCAATCAACTGTTTGCCTGGTGCTCTGCTAATGGCCTGATGCTTAATGTGAGCAAATGTGTTTACATGGTTTACTCCTTAAAGAATTCTCCTACCAACTTTGACTACATTCTTTCTAATGAGTCCCTGAAATGGGTAGATGTGTTTAAAGATTTGGGTGTTACCTTCGACACTTGTCTTCGCTTTCACCATCACTTTGCTTACTGGGTTTGTCCTTCGTAGAGCTTCTGACTTTTCTTGTCCTTCCCCATTTGTTAAATTATATTGCTTTCTTGTCAGAAGTATTCTAGAATATGCTTCAGTAGTTTGGTCACCGTACCAAACTGTACACTCTGCATCTATTGAAGCAATACAAAGAAAATTCACCCGATTACTATTCTTTAAATCTGGTCTTTCCTACAGCTCTTATTCTGCTCGTCTTTGTTTCCTTAATCTTCTTCCTCTTAATCAACGTAGAATCAAACTTGATCAGTGTTTTCTTTTTAAAATTTGCCGTGGTCTTTTAGATACATCTTTGATTGAAGTCATTAAATTTCGTCCGGTAACTCGGAGCTCAAGACTAAATATCGTCTTTGATCCTCCTGTGGCTGATCTCTGTATTTATTTTCATTCGCCTATTGTGCGATTAATGCGCGATTTTGACGATATGCAGCTTGGTCCTCGGCCCCTTTCTTTTAGTCTCTTTAAGCGAAATTTACTTTTAAAAGTTGCTAACTATGCAATCCCCGAATATTTTTTTTTTCTTCCCTTATTTATATTAAGTTACTTTTCTATTACCTCTTTTTTTGCTTTAATTTAGTTTATTTTACTTATTATAATAGATTTTTGGATTCATCTGTATATTGTAGTCTTGTTTAAATAAATAAATAAATGAATGGGACGCAACACTAAATTATGAGGAAGCTGTAACCAAACTCTCCAACTCGTGTCTAATCTTATCTCTCATTTCATTCCGCTTCGTCGTTTATCGAAGAAAACTGATCGTCCCTGGCTCAGCAAATTGATTCTAGATACCATCAAACCAATAGGACGCCTGATTCACAGCTCAATTGGAATTTTGCAGGCTTCGACCCATTGTTTAAGAAGAAATTCGACAATACATTTGCTCTTACTACACTTTCATTGATACTCCTCCTCTGTAATCAGCCTAAATCCTTCGGGACTATATAAGGTCTTTAATATCTTCCTAGTCTATTCATAGCTATGTCTACTGGGATAATTACTCTTCATCGTCTGCTATAAGTATCATTCACCTCATTGCTTCCTACTTTTACTCTACTGTTGTTCTCATCCCATCCATTGTTTCAAGTGTTGATGATGTTTCTAGTTTGTTTATCATCTTCTTAGAGTACTTCCCTTTCTTTAATTTTCAATTTAAGTTTATAAATATATATATAAATATATATTTATTTATCTGTCCTCGATGCTGGAATATGCCCAACATTTTGTCTGTCCCCAAAAATATTGATCCTTCGTCCATATAGCACCTCCCAGCTTACATTGAAATTCTTGACTCGTTCAGTCACGTACATTACCATCATCGTTTCAATACTTCTAATGTACTTCTTACTTCAAATACTTTACAGTTTGGTGCCTTTTATACTATTTTATAAGGCTTTCGGCACTCCAGACCATTTATTGCTGTGTTGCAAGGTTACCTACTTTCATTTTTGACTTTCTACATATATCGTAATTATTTTGTTCCATTCTATCCCTCGATTTGATGTCCCTCAAGGATCCATTGTTGGTGTTCTGTAATCATAAATTTGCTTTTTCTATATTTGGATCTTTCAATTGCAAGTAATTTAAACTGATTCGAACTCTGAAAGACTGCAAAGCTTTTCGCGAAGGAATTTCGTGTATAACTCTCTCTCCTTAAGGGGTTACAATTTTTCTAAAAATCAGAATAAAATTTTTACGGAATTTCATCAAGAATACGTTTTAAAAGGATTTATAACGATTTTTCAACTTTTAAAGTATTTTCAAGCATGTGTAGCGAGATGCCGTGCGACAGCATTTTTGACGCTCCGCTGTGTTTCGGTATTCTCGACTGCCCTCTCCCAAATTACGAAAATATAAGCATGGTTCACCTCTTGATCAAGAAGCTCAGAAAATTTTGAAGCCAATATACGAATATTTAACTTCGAATCATTTAATAGAAAGATGTTTGGTAATTCTTAAAAAAAGTAAATGCGATTTTCTCGAATTCATTTTTGTTAAGCTGACGGACACGATTTTAAAAAATTTACTCAACCGATCACTCTGATTCGTAATATGTTGTTGTTCACATATATGGCTATAGCCGGTAACGGAATCATTGTGATCGGTATCAAAATTTACGATTTTCACTCAATTTTCCATACTCAAAAATAGTTTTTTTTTGGAAAAACGGCCGCCATTTTGTTACTTTTTAATGAAAATAAATTATTTCGGTACCTACCATAGGCACTTATACAAGGATTAATTTGGCGTTTTTTTGTTTCCATATGATCCAGTCACCTGACATCACGTCTACCGTTATTTTTTGATGTTTTTTAAAAAAAATTGACATTAGTCAACAAATCTAAAAAAATATTCTTGTACACCCAAAGTACCATTTACCATATGCACAAAATTTCAAAATGATATCTCTTTTCTTTTTATTGAAAAAAATGGTAATTTTTTTTTGAAAATCGTAACCTAAACGACCTCTTAAACAGCGCAGTGCCATTCAGTTGCTTTTTCCTTAGGATTTCTCCCATCTGGTTTGAGGATGTATGTTATTGCCACTGTTTCTTTAACAAAAATTGATCAAGATCTTGGTGTCATAGTCCTTTTTAAATTTTACAATCCTTACATTTCCAACCCTGAGTATCTTTCCTCACTTCACTAATAGTTCAGGCAAATGATAGTACCACGGTGCATTTTGGATAGTCAGGCGAATTTTTTGCAATGTGTAAGAGGTCCAATGGTAAGCTTAAGTTCAAAATTCTTCACAGATCCCTCCACCCATTTGAACATCATCTTGGAAAGAAAATTAAAATTGAATTCTCCGATATCTTCTCCCCTCGAAAAACGAGTATGAAAAACCTGTTAAGTAATATTAAAATCCTGTATTTAAATGGCTTTTTCGAAGTGTGTGATAGTGATAAAGTTGTGGGCTACAATACAATATAATAAATGAACTAATTTTTCGTGGGTGAATTTTTTTTTGTTTTCCCTTTAGCCGTGAAAACTTTCAAAATTTAAAAATATGCGCAGACCCGAAGAACATAATTACAGAGAAAATGTGGAAAGACCCAATCGGTCTGAACTGTGCCATGTTATTTTATTTTATTCGAGGTCAAAGGAAACAAAAATCGAATATTTGCAAAAATCTTCTGAATGGTAAACGTTGTTGCAAGAGCATATACTTCGAATTTATGGCACGTGCAATTGTGAACCAAAAACGTCTAAATGAGTGATTATTATATTATTCTCTAAATTTCGAAAGAAAAGTCTAAAATTTTAAGGTTTTTAATATATCAGGTGCTGGACACTTGTGTTGCCAACAAAATTGAATATAACGTGAACAGAAATGTAAATCCGTTAAATATTGAGAACAGACGAACTTACTTGCCAAAAGAAGAAGGCATCATTAATTTTTTTCAGAACGAATCGTAAGTACTTAATTTTCGTAATTAAAATGTCGTAGAAACTTTTAAAATCTTTATTAACTTCCCAGTTCCCTATGGGAAGTTATTGTAATGGGGTCGATTTTGCGAATCCCAAATTTTCACATATCTCCACGTTTTAAGGTCTCTAGAATCCAAATCCATCGTTTTTAGAGAGATGTCTGTGAGTGTGTATGTACGTATGTGTGTATGTGCGTATTTGCGGATGTGCGTTTATGCGTATGTGCACTCGGAATAATTTTTCGTCTCGATTATCTCAAGAACCAAAGATTGCATTGACGTGAGACCGGTTTCATTCGACGCGTAATCACGTAACTTAAAACTGAATGACTTTTCAGCAAAATCGGTTGGGCCATTTTTTAACTTCCCAGTATATGGGAAGTTCTTGTAATCGCCTCGAAAATCGAAATTGAAATTTTCAACTTTTCTTTACGTTTTGAGGTCTATAGAGTATATATAAAGTGTTTTTAAAAAGAAGTATGTGTGTGTGTGTGTGTGTATGTACGTACGTACGTACGTGCGTTCGCAGGCAGTTTTTCTACGAGCATAACTCACGTAAACAAAGTCGTATCGACTTCGTTAAGGTGTCAATCGAAGCGTCTTTGCAATCTTAAGAGCTGATTAGTTTTTGGGAAAGTTCGGTCGGGGGGGTTTGCTGTTTTCACCCCTTGAAGGTCAACCATGTTATGCACTATATCTCACGAACCAAACGTACGATTTTTTTGAACAAGGTGTCAATCGACGCGTTTGAACATTTGTCTGATTCTATCAAATTTTCAAAAAAATTCTTGGAGCTGTTTTTTAATTTTTTTAAAAAAAGTGCAAAAAATTAGGTTTTTTTTCAAAAACACAAAATTTTTAACCTGATTTTCAAACCTAAGTTATCAATGTTTATATAATTTATATACTCCAAATAGTTTTTGTGAAAAAACCAGCAAAAGTTTTTTTCATGATCACGAAAAAAATTAAATAAAAAATAAAAAATCATTAAACGTTCAAGGTCATTTACGTCATTCATTATATCTCGAGAACCAAATATAATCTTCCGATCATTAAGGTGTCATCTTTATGATGTTTTTATATTCTAAAGAAGATTGTTAAAGCGTTTTTTACGATTTATTAAATTTTTTTTAGAAAAGTAGTGTTTTTTTCATATAAAATTCCATTTTTAACCTGATTTGCACATCGTAATAATAAATGTTTATAGAATTTGTAAACTTTTATCAATTTTCATAGAGAAACCAGCAAAAACTTTTCTCCTTAATAAAAAAAAATTAAATTAAAAATATAAAATCATTCAAAGTCACCATGGAAAAAGGGTTCACTCGAATCATTATACTTTAAATCTCTTATTCTAAAGACATTGTTGTATAGTCAATCAAAGTTTATTAATATTTGCAAAATTTGAGCAGTTTTTCAATAGTTTTCACAGCACCATGTTTAACTTTAATGAAAAAACTGCTGCGCGGATCAATCGGAGGGGGGACAGGTTACAATCTGTCCCCCCTCCGATTGATCCGCGTGAATAATCAATCAAAACAATGCACCAAAATCCTTACGTAATCAATTGACGCTCCCGTAGATGATACGATTAATATTAAATCATTCCAATAATTTTTATGAGAGGTACATTTTTATTATTTGAAGTAATATTATTGCCATAACTTTTATTGTGTTTAATATTTTTAATATCTATGTAGATATTACTGGGAAGTTGACCGTGTGGACCTCATGGGTCGCACCTCACGGCTTGTTATTTAGGATGAAAAAACTGAAAAAAAACGACCAAAAATTGCTTAGTTTTAAACTGTTGATACGCACTATTAATTCGTGCAGATACCAAATACCTTCATAGTAATGTTGTTGTTATTGTGCGTTTTAGCAAAATTGTGATGAAATTTGTAAAAAATGTTATTTAAAAAAAAGATTAATTTATAAAAGTCCAAACTTATATTATCAGGTTTGGGTGATATTTGGATATTGTTATAAATAATTTTAATATTGTTAATAACAATCAAATAATATTAGTTATAATTTGATATTGTATATATCAAGTCAATTATAATTATTCAGTAACGGTCAAACATTCTTAATAACGAATGATTATTTTAAACAATAAATAAATACCCTCAATAATAGTTGTGGATTCCGAGGCCGAGATGGGGAACGAGGTTGAGGACGAAGTGGAGGACAAGAAGGATGACGAGGACGAGGTTGCTGAGGCTTTGGTAGAGAATGACCAGGTGGTGGAGACGTCTTCCTCTACCAAAGCTTTTATGGTTAGATAAAAAATTGATAAAAATAATAAAAGTAATTATATTAATTTAGAATAATAATGTTTAATAATAGTAATTATTAATGATATTAATTAATAATAAAAGCAAATTATAGCATTTTATTCATCCCACTAGGAAGTTAGTCGTGTGGGCCTGAAGGATCGCACTTAAACCATCCTTTGAAAGGATCAACTGATTTTTTTCAATTTTTTTGGTTGTAATTATCATTTCTCTCCCTGTATAATCGATTTCTATTTGAAAAGTACTAAATAATATGATATACTGTGTCTAAGTGAAGATGGCAATACTTGCATTACTAACAACTACCCTCCGAGCAAACTGGGCGTTTTATTGACTTCTGCAAACCACTTTGTAGTCTGATCATCAAAACCACGAATATTGTATGAAAACCAGGACTGCAATATAAAACTCTTTGACCGAAGGTAACGATTCAGGTGAGTCGAGGCAATTCGAATCGTAATTTATGGCTCGCGATGCGGAACGTCTTCATAACTTGGGAGTCGAATAAATAAATCGATTTTCATCTCCAGAGGCCCGAAATCTAATCTGGAGTTAATGAAATTCTTTGATTGCCTCTCAAATACGTCGGCGGCCAAACGATGTGTATATTTATGCGATCGCGATAAATCGACGACAGGTAGACAAAAACCTGGCGAAATTCGTGTTTCGCCAGGGATGCGTTGCGCCCCCAGCTATCGCCCTGTTATTAATAAGGTGGTTAAAGTGGATGGGACGTGGACGCGCCCAGGACCCAGTGGTGGTTGGTAGCCCTCCTCGAGATTGATGGCCTTCTTAATGGTGCAATCAACATTGCATCTGAAGACATTGGTGAAAATGGGAGCCAAACAAGCCGGTTGATGACCATCATCCGTTACTGCCGTTTCGCATTCACCAAACAACTTTTCAACCAATTCGATACGATGTTGGAAATTGACATTGATCTTTGGTATTATGTTGTAACTTAACATGTTTTTTTGTAGTAACGGCGACATAAGTTATCTGTGGGACAAAAAATGGTGACGCCTGTTTTTTGTGGTTGTTTGCACAATGCGTTGCGGATTAAAGTATCATGGTATCAAGATTAATAATTCAGCGATCCATCAAATATTGATGAATGTCAATTTTTTACTAGCATTGAAGTGGTAAAATCTTGGCTTTGTTATAGTTCGAACAAAAATGTTAAGATGAAATAGTTCTGCTACTTATTTCACTGTCTAGTAGTATTCTATTACAAATTGTAGGTCTCGATGTTCTTCAGTACAGTTTTAAAAGATGAATAAGCCACTTTGGTTGCTGTCGTCTTTTTTGGTATGCTATATCGAATTAACAGAAAACATGCTCCCATATTTCACGGTTATCATGACAAAGTCCACAGACCTAATCCATGCGCTGCCCATTGTCTCACCCAATTCACATTTCACAGTCACACTTTGGACTGATTTCTTTTGAATGAGATTTCCAGCAATCAATTCCTTCATGCTCTGAAAAATAATGTAAAATTGCCCCACCACAACTCCTTAAAAATTATCACAGGGAAACGTTTCTTTTATTTTCCACATGCTCTGACCTTCACATTTGAGGCTCCTCAATCTTCTTTTCCAAAGTATTAGGATTTAGACTATTGCATGCAGTAGCGTACGCAGGATTTTGATAAGGGGGGTCACATTTTTGAAGTTTTAGCTAGGTACGTTTGCTAGTGCTTCGGTGTAGATATGAAGATATAATTATGTAATCATACTTAATCTTACTTTTTCACCGGTCAAAGTTGGAGTCCTCCAAAAATAATTCTGGCAGACTTTAGCCCGATTGCATGTCCGGTTTCATTTACTTGAATCATTCACGATATTTTCATTCAAATTATAAAATTATGCGCTTGACGTGTGAAAGAATATACACTGTATTTGTAGACTTCCTTGGAACCGTAAAGTGTACATGCATGTTTGCAAGTACATATATTGAAACGCCTTCAATACCTACAAGCCAGAAAAGAAAGCAACTAATGAAGTAAATGCCGTGGGAAAGTGAAACTGTCACTAAGGACAGTCAGAGTATTATCGTAATCAGGGCTGGCTGAGCTTGTTTGCAGCCTATGCAGGGAAGCAACTCTGCGCTCTCAAGCAAATTTGTCATCATTTCCACGTAATTCATAAGGTAGACTTTTTGTACGCGTTTTTCTTAATGAGGTGTCTCCAATAGGCCTAATCCTCAGACTACAAATCATATGACAAAATAAAAACAATCCATTTTTTGAGGGTTCTGATCAAAGATAGGAAGAAACATTCAAAAATATAACTGTTGCTACTAAGATATGGGTGCGAGTTAAATAAATTACACTTTTCTGGAATTTTACTTCGAAAACTTTCAATCAGATGACCATATTCTAATGTTCCTACCAACTTTTTATCTATATATAAAATTGTTAGGCTTCATACAATAAGTAAATGATAACGGCACACACGGATCCAATTTGTGCAAATTATGCCCGTATCACCCCTAGGTGAGATCTCTAAAGCACCATAGGCCGTAAATCAGGCCCATATGGGTTTTACTGAGAAATAGATGAAAGATTTAATTGCGTAGAGATACTGAATCTCACTCAACTCCCACGTTCCAGAGTATCTCGGCGAATAATTGTTAAAGTGGGTGACTTAGGGGTTAACGCTAGTTCAAGGCTCCTTGTCGACAAATAGTTTTGTGGAAATAGATTTGATGGCGCACTATCATTTCACTCAGTTGTGAATGAGAACCTGAATCAAATCAGGGTAATAATCACGAGTGAGCGTGTTCCTGACCACTTCACATCCTTGCTCAAGTAAATGAAATAACGCTAATATTGCCTGAAGGCAAAATTTTGGCGGTTGCGTCCTCGATTATTATTTTTACCAACCTCTTCCCAGGCAATGACGAGGCCTTATGTAAATATGCTTGAGATGTATAATTCATAACTTTCGAATTTTCTAAATTTACGCGAGGTGATCAAAGTTTTAAAATGCCGATAATGATACAAACTTAGTATTCAAAACTCATCTAAAGTAACGGTGAGAAACAGTGTAAAATGCGATTTAAATTTTATGTCCAAGCGTAAAACAGAACGCTTCGCCGGATAAAATTATAGTGAAATATCTAAATGACGATTTTGTTCCATTAACTCATTTAACACATCTTCTGTGGATGGAGTGAGATCTCTATGAATATTTAGAAGTGCCAATCTATTTAGCCGTTCATTGCTGGTGGAACTTCGCAAGTATGTCGTAATGTTGAAAACGATCGTTCGTTTGTACACGTAGATACTGGGAGAACAGCCAATATTTCTAGCAATTTCGATATATTCGGTATAATGTTTGAATTACACATGCTTAATCCATCTATGGCCGTTTTTGGGCGGTTTACTATTTCAAGATACCCTATTTTTCTGTATCACAGAGTCAACTCAGCATTCAATACTTTGAACCCGTAACCCCCCCCCCTTTGGGTGCGCCACTGATTGCATGTACATTTTAATTGCTACCTTACTATCCACATTTAAATGAATACTTTCCCCAGTATTCTCTTCTAAAAATTTCTCTTTCTGTACACTATTCTGAAAGTTTAGTAAACTTCGTCCTCTTGAATTTCATACATGACGTAAAGTTTGAACTTGTCGGCATTTTGTTTAAAAGAAAATATTGTATTTGTTTACTTTTAATGAGCCTTTGGGAGTCATAAAGTGTGCTTGTCCTTCCTTGCCGCGATTGAAAGGAATGACTTATTTGCCATGTTTAAACAAACTAAGGACTGTATCGGGAAAAATTGACCCTTAGTTTTTCCTGCATAGCTCTTGTTTGGGATAAGTTTAAGTCTTTATCAGGTATGCAAAATTAGCTATGTAATGTGACAAATAGAATGTCTAATCCATTCGTATTGTAAGATCACTCTTGAAAAGATGTCATCAAATCAAGAAGAAGTGCATAGTTTAATTGTGTACAAATACCTGCAAAATATCCTTCGTAAATATTCGGTACTAGCAAAGGAGACCAATTTGTCGATTGAAACAGTGACACGAACGATTATAAAGTACAAAAAGGCTCTACCTGTTGCTAGAAAGTCTGGATCAGGTAAAAAAGTTCCATCCGATACAAATTTGAGCCAAAAGGTAAAGAGGAAATTTTTGCAGAGTAATAACACACCCATTCGAGATATGGCTCAAAAAGTGCAAACATCGAACGCAATGATTCAGAGGATTAAGAAGCGTTATAATCTTAAATCATATAAAAAGTACTCTATCCGAGGAAAAGGACAAAGAAGCGAAAAATCGGGCTCGAAAGCTATACACGGATTACCTGACCAAATTCGATTGTGTTGTGTTAGACGATGAAACATACGTAAAACCCGATTTCATGACTTCTATACAGCAGGATCAAAGGGTGATGTTACCCCAAAACATAAAACCAAAAAAGCACCGAATTTCCTAAAAAGTATATAATTTGGCAGGCAATATGTCGATGTGGTCTCAGATTAGAGGAATTTGTAGCGAAGCGTACCATTAACTCAGCAGAATACATCGAAGAGTGTTTAGAGAAGCGACAAAAATCATTTATCAAAAAACACGACGCATCTATAGCATTTTGGCCAAATTTAGCTACAAGTCATTATGCTCCATCAACAATGAAGTGGTATGAGGACAACAACATCTCTGTAGTACTGAAAGCGGCAAACTGTCCAGAACTTCGACCAATCGAAAAATATTGGGTTGAAATGAAGAAACTATTAAAGAAAACAAACAGAATTACTAAAACCGCCAAGGATTTTCAAAATAAGTGGAGAAACGCATACAAGGTGGTCGATGAGAGCGTTGTACAGAACCTAATGCGTGGAGTTAACGGAAAGGTCTGAAATTTTTTTCCTTGAAATAAAAATTCATTGAATTTTTATGTAAATGTTAGTTAATATAATCTAATAATAAAAGGAAAAAATTAGTTCGATGAAGCAATTAATACCACTTTTAGAGACATAATAATAAAGGTCAATTTTTTCGATACACTCCTTAGTTCCAAAACTTTGAACAGTAGTCTTCGAACGTTCCATGTGTAATCATTTAAAAAATGGCTTTCCTAAAGAGCTAGTAAATAATTATATTAGATAAATCTAGGCCATGTTTGTTTTTCCAAAAAGTATCCTGTAAATCAAAACTACTTCATTTGTTTCGTCTAAGTGTCGCATTTGAGTTTTTGAGTCGGAGCCAATTGGTTTTCTTGTAACCTCCTTAGATTTTCGTATGAAGATTGTATTTACTGAGCATTGGTTGCTTAACGAGTGACCAAATTTTTCTTTCGGTGATATCAGCTAAAAACAAATTTAGGGGCTTTTTGCAAGTAATCTGATAATATTTTTATACTCGTCGTATCTATATACTGCTGAGCTTCAGTTAGTAAGGAATTGTAATAGGTTCCCAACAACTATTGCACGTACAAGTGGGATTCGCGCTCCTTTTCATGGACATTTTGCATTGTTTATGGTTGTGGCACTTCAATCTTTTAATTTCACTGGCAAACTTTGTGTTTTAATATAGATTTGACCCAAAAAAACTCAAAGAATAACGAGGTATGCTGCTCTCATATGCACCAGCTTTGTTTTTTGTTCATTTGATTGTAAATTTTGTAAACTTGCAGGGTTTTTTAACTATTCGAAGCGATTGGTCAGTGATTTTTGTTTAATCAAAGTGTGCGAAAATGGTTAGTTGTATAACGTAGCAATAAAAAACTGAAGCATTTAAGCACTGAAATTTATTATCATTTTTTTGGCTAACGAAATTTGTAGGGATCTACCTATGACACTTGTTAACTCACGAACATATTACGGAGAATATTAACAAAATAGTAAATGTTATATAAATTGAAGAATTTGTTCATTCGAGTGAGAATGAGATCTTTTGAGTTAACTCAAGTTTGAATACTACTATAAAAATGATGAATAATATTTGTTCCAATTTAGCAGTGTGAGATTGTTTAATTTTAATTTTAGCAAAATTTATTCAGCGCTCTTCGTGGTAAAGAATTTATCAACTCGTTTGGCTATGGCTACTAATTCAAATCATGACTCAACTTTTACATATTAGATGATTTTTAAACAAATCTTGCGTTGACTGACTGTGTTTATTTCAATCGTTGGTTCCAAAGAAACCCTAACTCAATTCATAGGAAAAAACGAAGTACTTTTCATAACGTAAGAAGAAATGTTGAAAGTGATCGGGACGAGCATGTGCCACTCATCTAATATCCGCAAATTTGTTGTAATACCTAACTAACTGGCATATCATGGAGACATCACTTGACATCAATATTTCGAATAAATGAAATTCAAAATCAAAGAGGGATTGGATTTTGAAAACTTTCGATTACATTCTCTTTGAATATTCTTGGTTTTATTGTCAAAAAGAGAAGATTTTGCTATGAGGAATTTTGCAAACGCATACACTTCGATTTATCAACGAACAGGATTACTCCGGGCAAACGAATAACTTTTTTTAAAGATAAGAAAAAATTGAAAACATTCTTTTTACTATTTAAGCCGAACAGAAATTATGACTTGTAATATTTGTTTACTGTTTTCTTCACTGTAATATTTACAGAGCCTAAACCCTGGCAGAAAGAAAATATGTATAATAATATCAATTTTGGTAATAACCTAATTTTGGGGTTAAACAAAATGTAAAAAGTAGTCTGTGTTTCGAGTGCCTGCAGATTAAAAACGTGAACATCTTTTACGGCGAAAATACATCTAATCATATTGCATAGAAAATTTCGTACAAGAAGATGCAAGAACATTATTCCTGGGGTTATACCGATTTGACGATAATGAGATATCTACAGAGTTGTCTGGTTGTTTTTAGACAATACGGACATTTTTCTCCACACCAGCTTCGAGGTAGAATACATGATGTATGCATGCCATCCATCCATGGATGATGGATGAAAAAATTATTAAAAATATTTAAAATTATAACTAAAAGCTGCAGATTTTAATCTAAATGATTGATATTAATCTTGTTCATATTCTATTTCAATATGAACGAATGTCCACTTTCCACTTTTTTCTCATATTGCAAAATGATTTGATATTAAATGTGATATAATAAAACGAAAGCATTGTGATAAAGTAATCCATTCCTTAACCTTGTTTAGAGTTCATGCGCACATGCGTCTTTTGATACTTTATGAATACTTTGATGCATAATTATTACAAATAATAAATTTAATTGGTTTTAAATGATTATTAGCATATTTTCACGTTGAAGGTGAAAATCATGAACAGTCTTTGATCCAGGGTCTATGACTTAATATTTACTATTGACGATATTTTAAACAAAAGTTTTAGGTATTTAGTTTTCTAGTTATATCCAAGCTAAAGTTAACTGTACTGCAATAAGGCAATGTAACCAAAAAATGTTTCTTCTGATATAGGTTTATATCATTTTATAATTTTTGAAATACAAACCTCTTATGTTCAAATAAAATCATCTACGTGTCAGTGGTAGTCTGGATGATATTGTGAAGTTTTCCAAAATCTACTGTTAAAATTTTAAGATAGACACACCACTAACGACTCTTAAAAATAAACGATAACTACAACGCTTTCATCCAAATTTAAATTTTAATTAATTTAAAATAAATTCAGTGTAAAAACTAAAAATGCAGTAAATGCACACTACTGTTAGAAAAAGAAAAAAATAATGATTATAGCCTAGTAGAATGGAATGCATTGAGCAGGAAATCATACACAATTCACTCATCACGTTTGCCAGCAATCCACCTTTCCATACTCCAACGAACCACAGCTTCCAGCAACATTGCCTGTAATCAAGGACTCATACTATTATCAAAATTATGAAATGCTTCAAAAAGTCCATAATCTGATTATCGGTATCATCTCCGAACAACATACGCGTGTAGTTCCCGATTGATCTCTACTAATATAATCACTATAGCCAACCTTCCACTATTGATACAACCAATTGTGAACCTGTGAACTATTCGAAGCCAACGAACCATGTTGCATATCATTGAATCAATAAAACTTTCGGCAAACAATCAAACAGAATTATCAGAATGTTAGCCCTCTTCCCAATCGCGCATCCATAAAACACATATGTATAAGTCTTACGGCTGGCAGGACGTTAACCTGGATTGAGTCCATGAATTATTATTATTTGTTTGTAGACAGATTCAAATGATGTAAAAAGGTTCCGAGTGGTTGCCATCGTCCTCCAGGCTCAACAATTCAAAACCACCCACAAATTTTCCACTTTGTTACAGGCAAAATCAAATTATAGCTCATTGTTTGGTGTCCCTTTGCTGACTCACGGCGAGACTTTTTGACGGTCGACGAACAATGTCCTCCTCAAGTGGTAAAAGGAGGATTTCTTGGTGTTGAATTTTGCGATGGCCGCACGTATGCCCAGGAGAGGAAGGGTTACGTCTGACTAAATGGCGAGAAATTCGGTGATACGTGAAGCACGACGCTAAGTATGTTGGGCTGCAAGTTGTTGCGTACAATGTTGTCCGATAGTCCTTTGTCGTTTTTGAGCTCGAGGTCAAGAATAAAATAGTTAAATTCTATATTTTTCAAACAGAAGAAATTTAAAGATTGTTGGAAGTGATCTAAATTAGCGCAGCAGGTGTAATATTTAAGACTTCCAAGTAGGCTCTAGTCCCTTTAAGTGAATAGGCTATGAAGATAGTTTAGCTTGCCTACATACTTCAGTGTTACAGCACTGTCTGAAGTCAGTGTTAGCATTCTGCGACTGATCAAGCCGTGTTGAAGGAAGCTCATTCCTGTACCTTATGACCCGGCGGCGATGGAGCACGATGCACCCGCAGCATAGCGAGAGGCGACAGGTGAGATTTATGTTGCATTCGTTGAAATCTGAAAGGCTGCTCGCAGCTATCTGAAGAGGCCTTGTAGGTGTGCAGCAGCATTTGAGGTGCAATATCAGCACTAATAAGATCGCAGCAGGTTGCCCAGCGGCAAGCATCGGATTCGGATCCTTTATTTATGGCCACACGCTGTCCGGACGCAATGAATTTATGCTCGCAACGCTATCAAATGAGACAGATTTGACTTCTGCTCCGAAATTCCAGCCGAAATAAATTCTGCACGGGCTTTTGTATGCCAAATATAATCGATAAATCACACATTAATCTAATTAAGTGTGGATAAAGCATAATTTTCTTTTGACTGGAATGAGA
Source organism: Oxycera nigricornis (assembly GCA_963942545.1). Taxonomy (NCBI): domain Eukaryota; kingdom Metazoa; phylum Arthropoda; class Insecta; order Diptera; family Stratiomyidae; genus Oxycera; species Oxycera nigricornis. The sequence goes on along the minus strand of OZ012663.1, from coordinate 29,136,430 downwards.
ATGCTTCTCGATTTTGGATCTCGTGCTGGATTGTAACTGTGAAGAGAAGGAAGATTTAACTGATGAGTGCGTATATTTTTTTTTGTTCATGTTTTGGTAATTGGATAGTACCAAATCGCACACATGTCTTTTTGCGTATTCTCAAAGTCTGTTTTTATTCATTTTATTCACTCTATTTTAAATATATTTGATCTTGAGATTTGGCAAATTCCATCGCAATAACTTTTTATTTTCCCGACGAAAGGTTCTCATAATGATTATGATTCTAGTTTTGAATTGGGTGGGAGAGAAGAGTAATTTTCAACAGGGATTCACAATACATGTACACCTATACATATAAATAAATTTGATGTGCTGTTTCCTGGTCTAGATGTTTGTTCAGAATAGGCTCTGAAATAGTTAAATGAAATTTAATGAAATTCACAGCGGTTGTAAAAACTATTTCCACTTTTAAACGGATAGCTACCACGCATTTGAATGAAGGTAATTATGGAAAAACACGGCGTTGATGCGTGATATCATCAGATCATGGTATTTACAAACGATTTACTTTTCCAAATATTGGCGGAAACTGCTGATTGATAAAAAGAATATTCTATTATTTAATTTCGGCTGTTCTTATGGCTGTTGTCAACGTAATTTCATTCTTATGCATTGTTCATTAAGAAATGTGGTAAGATGGTTAATATAGTCTGTGTGGAATGCAATAAAAAATCAGATATGTTATATTTCATACTTGCTAATATAATACTGTTATCAATGTTGAAATAATACATACTTTAAAAAGAAACCAACTATATACTCACCAGTTGTTTGAACTAAGTCAAAATAGATTCTTAGAATATGAAAATCTAAGTTGATCCCAAATAATAATGCTTGGTTGAAAAATTTCTACCCAATAATTAGTACAGTGTTTGTATTGCATACAAACTTCACGGGGTTATTCCGAAATTGAATCTGTTATCATTTCGATAAAATTGAGGAATAGATTCATACGTACCTGTGTACATGAATTACCTATCTACACGATGTGTGTAGGTACTAGATATCATTTTCGATAATGTGTAGAATTTATCTGAAATTTTAAATTACATTATGAAAGTATCAACCATGAAGGTTACTCAATCGAAACAATAATTGATGATCCTTGCAAATCATCTGAAGCAAACTTGCTATTGTTTAAGAAAATCTTTACTAAACTGAATTCAATATCCAGTAGATATTTCTTCAGTTCGAACATATCATTTCGCAAATATCTTTTTTGAAAACATGTGTAATTTTAAAGTAAAACAGTTTTCTTATTTCTTCATTCGACAATTTAAGTTTTGCACATATTTGCAATGTTTCTGTTGCAGAAATCATATTGTACAGCGCATGTAGATTATAAATAATTAATTAATTTTCACGTTTAGCTCACTGAAGAAATATAATTTGTAATATAACGAAAATATCCGAACAAAATTAGCTTTAAGAGTTTAAATATTACATGAAAAATCCAACAATAAGCAAACTTCGTTAAGAAACTCTTAAAGAAAAAATGAGCTATTGAGATCCGCTCTATTGAATATTTCCAAAACTACCGCGTGGATACTAAAAAACAGTAGCAAAAGTGGTAGCAGAAAATATCTTGGAGTATGTGAAGAAAATTACGAATTTACTATGGTATCGTCCTGTATTTTTGGAAACCATTTACGTTTAAAAAGTTATAGTCTTTCTATCATGAATTTCAAAAAAAAAAAATAGAATTTTAATATTTAAATTTTTTTTCAAAAGAATGTTTCCTTTGTGTTTCTATAACTAATTTAAAGAGAAATTAAAAAATAATCAATTCTATTGCCAAAAATCAAAGTTTCATTCAACACCTAAGAACTATTTATTGAACAAGTCAAATAATTATTGGCCATACTCACTCAAAAAATAATCATGAAAATAAATTGACTATAGATGAGTTTTGTGATTTTACAATTTTCACGGCTTAATGTCCTCCAATAATGTGAATCTCTAAAATAAGGTCTACTTCATATTGTTACAATAAAATTGATTGCAATATTTGGAATAGAATCATAGGCTAAAAAATCCAAGATAAACAGACAGCTACGTGATTATCTACGAGTTGTAGATTTTTCATAAAACGTTCATTGATTGAAATCGAACAAGACATTTTTTTAAAGATAAACATAATTATAAGAATTTCTGCGTCAATTGAAACAATTCTGCTTTAATTGATGATGAACATTCCACTTAAAACTCTTACGAAAATAATTTGTAAAACATGTTAGAAAGATTTAGGGAAAACGTTCTAGAACACATTGCGAAAAAAAAACTATTTGATAGTAATGCGAAAGACTAAACGGAAAAATACATTTCAAAAGTATTTACTTAGAATATATTCGAGGATATAAAAGACTTGAATATGAAATTCTTCCGTAGAAATTTTTATGAGACTTTTGAAAATATTAATTCCATGACAACATTCATCAGTGAAGAAGAATTTTCCTTGGCTTTGTTAACTCTTGGCGAAGCATATGTTTCGAAATCCTTGTGCTTCTTTCAGCAATTGTCTTTCCTTCCACTAATTTTTCTTACGCATACATCTTTTCCAAACCAAAAACTCTCATTGAATAGTAATTCAACAATTGAAATTCTATTCGCTTTTTATGATAGGCCACCGCAACATCCCTTTGTCGACTTAATCTTTACACCTCACTAGTTTTCAATGAACGCGTGCCATTAATCTCTAATTGCAGGCCACGTCTTGTTCGAGCTGCTAACCTTCTTGCGTAACCTTGTGAATCAGTCGCTTGTCATTATCCTTCCCATACGAGACAAGAATAATTGTATCAACTTTATTGAGGCTCAACAAAATGTTTCAGGCTGAGCCGCATTCATCGGAACAAATGCGCAAAGCGTGTGATAAATAAATGCAAAGTAAATGAATTACTAATGAAAAGGATATCGATTGAATGAGCATCGTGAAGAGTGCGAGATCTAATTCAAGGATGTAGAATTCCGGGGGAATTTCAAGCCGTGAGCTTGAATTCAAAAAGGTTCATGCTGTCTTATTTTTTAATAATTTCATTTTTCTACAAAAATCCTTAAAACTATTCAGTCGTTTGCGTCCTTATGAACGACGGTAATTGAACGGACGAGGTGTTGAGTATGATTTCGGTCGAATGGTGACAATTTGTTGTGGTAGAATGGCTTGAGCTGCAGGCGACTGCAAGATTACTCGTTGTGGTGCAGCACCGGCTAATTGAGGGTTCAGGTAGTCGTCTTCTTCGGGGTGAGCCCTGTTCCATTCCAAGGACTTGAGGATTTCCTCGGGAATCTGTGGAACGTGGCTTCCCTGAGCTAAGAAACCGTTCTCGTCGGCAGTGTAGGTGAGTTGGATTGTTTGGCCATCAGGAGCAACATATTTAGCACTTCCGCTGGCTGCTGCGCCTCCGACTCCTTGTTCTTGAGCAGCGATCCCGTTGGTGGTTTCGTAGGCATACTGATAGTGGCCGTCTGGAAGAATGTCGCTTTGATAGTTGACAATTTGAGCATCGCGTTCGATGTTATCGGCACAAGCCAAAGCTATCACGATAGAGGCTACAATCTGTAACGCAAATGAGATCACCGTTGGAATGAAAATATTATTTCGAAATTAAACCACTTACAAATTTGAACATGATGGCGTAATGCTGCTTGGTTTTCACAACTTCTTTACACAACTCTGCTGAAGCAAATGATACTGGCCGTAGAAGCCGTTGGCTCTTTTATATTAGGCCTCAGTCCTCATCTTTTAATTCGACACCAATTCGACCTACCATAAAACACGGGCTTTCGAAATTGATCGATCATGCCGAAAAATCTAAATGGCAACTAATCTCCATAAAATCTTGCAAAACATTTGTTTATAAAGACATTTCATTCACAAAGTGTTTATGTTTCAATTATAATCAATTTTTTCAAACAATTCCAAAAATTCATTGAATCTGATGGGAAGATAAAATTTCGAATTGAAAATGCAAATAAGTTATTTTATAGTTTCGGTTTTGGATCCATTGGGGTTTTTGCTCAAACAAACATAAAATATGACAACATTTGTAGGCATGCAACATATTTCGGAATCTTATGCTATTAAAAATTAGCCAGGTTCATGGTCATTGTTAAAAATAAAGCTGATCTCTAAGGATTTCGATGTTTGCCTTTGACTTTCATATAATGAATTATTAATTGTGTGAAAGATGCTTGAACTGGATAATACAAGTACTTGTATCTAGAATTTTCGTTAGTGAATTGTTACAAATGCTAGTAATGTTGAGTTTCTGTAATTCAAGTTTTAAATGGTATTTTTCCTTTTGATGATCAACTTTTATCAATTTTTCCGGTCTAAGCTAAGTACACCAATAAAATATAAGAATTTGTAAATTATACGATGAATAATTTGAATTTTAATGGATCAATTACTAACCATGTTCCTTAATCGTTGTTCATGAATTGCGTAGAATACACATTTATTGTAGAAAAATTGATTTAATGTTCATTTTCAAGTTAAACTTTGAAGGGCTTTGTAAGTTCATTCACAACAATTTTCATCGATTTCTACCAGCGTTTTTTATCTGTCTGAAAATAATTATTTTATGGAAGGTTAAGCTAAGGCTGAAGTTCAAGAATACGTTAAAGTCGAAGGTTTTGTCGAAAAATAAGATAATGGCGTACAGAATGTGAAGTGCTCGTTTTCAACACAATCACAAGCAATACTCTCCACCTCCCTCTACAATAATTCGATCTTTGTTGATTTTTTTTATAATTTTAGAAATATTTTTTTGTTTTTCCAAACTTACATCCCAAACTATTATTAACTTGTCAGTATTGTAATTGGTCGAAATCTTCTACATATCTTCACGTTTTAAGGTCTTAGAAGTAATTTAAAAGTATTTTTAGAAAGAAATATGTATATCTTATCATTCATTCAAGCGTAAATTTTGTAGTAATTCACGTTATAAAGGGTAACTGGAAATCCTTCTAATTATATTCCTAGCTATTTGAAAGCTTCACGAGAAAGTGTCACTGATTTTTTTGTCGCAATTATTTAGTCCATTGAGTTAAAAGTTGAATATAAGTTAACTGTCACATAAAAAGTAAAAAAAAATTTGAAGATTTCAGTGAGCAATTAGGAATTGTAAACTTTTAAACAGTATTGCCAATGACTTGACTTAATAGTTTTTCGCTGTCGTTGTGACTTTTTCTTAGCCAATTGCGACTCAATGAAGTTTCTTCCCGGCGCGCAGAAATTGGTGAGGACTTACAAGGAGAAGGCACGGCATCGTCCTCTCAGATCTGGATGAAATTTGGCACATAAATAGAAGACGTCAAGGATATTCGATCCTTAAAATGTTAGACCACAACCCCTTTAAATCCCCTTTAAAGTTTTTAGCGTTGCTTATGGATTAGTAAGTTTTTGTATCTGACAGAAGCGGTGCAGTGTAGGAAGCAAGCGCCATTAGCTCAGAATCATCGGTCGGTATCGTTTTTTTTTTTGAATAATTGTCGTCGTTAGCTTGTTGTTTTTTGAATCATTGTGGATGTACTTAGTTTAAGGTAAATCAGCAATGTTCAACTACAAATACATACAAGACCGGTTTCTAGGAACGGACCATTCGACAAGAATTTCACTTCGAGCACAGCAATCCGAAATTATGGAACTGTTGAACAATTACGTCCGTAGTATCTACTTTCTGCCACAATTATTCAACATCATAGCATTCATAGCTAGTCATGTTGGGCGCCACCCTGATAAATGCTTTTTGCCAAGTTGACAGACCTGAGAGGACGATGCCGTGTCTTCTCCTTGTAAGACTAAGTTCTAGCCGCTGGATTTTTGTGTAGCTTCATATTGGGCGAAGTCTTCGGCTGGTTGTTCGTAAGGGCGGCAAGCGACGCATGTTACAATTTTAATAGACAAATTATTTCTCTCTCCAATATTCGATTAAAGCACTAGCTGTTATAATAGTAATCCAAGTCAAAACATACCACAGTACTGCTACTGTAGTTATGCGTTAGAGCCTATAATTTGAAGAGTTCTACTTCCTTAGTGGAAACTTTATTATATTCATTTGTTATATCATAATTCACATAGAATTCAGTTCAAAACTCCTGCATTGTTATTAATAAAAAATATGACCTTTAAGAGTGAAATATTTCTTGGTGTTAGACATTCTTAATGAATATGGAAAGGCATCTTAATGTTATGTTGCAGTAAAAGCACACTCCCGCTCTTACGTAGCACGTCATGGGCGATCTTCTATGATAATTTTCTATTCTAGACAATATTCTTTTTCGATGAAAAGTAAGGAAGTAACCCAGAGCCAGACTGCTTTTAAGGAAAACTATTCAAGTGCCTAGGGCCATCAAAATAGCAAGAAATGGCAACAGCATTGTAATCAAATATCTACATAGTAACATAAAAATATTATAATAGTAAATGTCAAGTACTTACAACGCTACAAAATGATGTTCTCAACTATTGAAATCGCTGCCTGCATATTCTAATCACTTCTGGTTACGAATGCTTCAGGGAAACTTTAATTAGGATAATAAACAGTCTTACAAAATTTCATTAATCGAAAACAAAGCTTAAAATTGATCATTTCTGTCAATAAATATTGTAACATTGCAAACAGTGAGCTTATCATAAATTCGGCCGGGAAATCACACAGAATTTATTATTGCTCGACATCCACATATGTAAGTTGAACTAAATTCGCCTAATTTAAATTGCATGAGACTGATGGCGATATTTGAAAAAAACTATGATTGGAAATGATTTTATTCGGTAGTCAATTCAATTTTATCTTAATATTATTTCATGTATCAAATGATACTATATATTTATTAATGAAACTAAGCATGATATCATGCAAAATTTCATTGTGTAAATTAATAAGGCATCAACTCAAAAAAGAAAAGAGTCTTATGTGTTACCTCAAACAATTAATCTACGTATCTATATATTTTAGAGATGAAGAAAATTTACATTCAAAATTTACTTTCAAGTCTTAAAGAGGTTACATTGAACCGAAGGAAAATCGTACAAGGATGTTTTGGAACGCAATTCAATTTCCCATGTGGAATCAATGAACATCAGCAAAAAAGAGAACAATAAACAGATTATTGTAGCAAATAATTGAAAGTACGAGATCTGATTAAGGAAGTCATGAGATAGCAGCAAGGGGCCACATTGAATCAAATTAGTAAATTTCGCAACTAGTTAAGATTGGGGATCCCAGCACTGTGTTGTTGAATTCAGCTTTGTTCGCTGCGGTGAAACGATCTGTTATACAAACAAACAATATTCACTGCAGGGTGGTAAAGTGTTGATACGCAATCCGTTTCAGGAGTTTACTGAAATCGGAATGACGAGAAATTTCGGTTCTTAGTTTTGGTAGAATTTGTAGATCTCCTCACAATCCATTAAAGACTCCTTCGAATCGTTTGTTTTTTTATATACCTAATCGAAGCATCGTTCAGCTACGTGACGATGTTTCCTTGAAATGTTATTCGTAATTTGAGTATTTTCTCATGGGAAAATTTTCGATGCGAGCAACAAATCTGTGTTCGACAATTGAGATGATACCTTTCTTTTCACATGAATGGCGACAAATCGAATGAAAATCGCGGGTATCAATATAAGCAATTCATATTCAATAACATAACATAAACTTCAACAACAATTCAACGAATCTATACAAAACTAATAATGAGCAGACGGAGGCACTTGGACTGCTTGAACGGGAAGATCTTGATGTTGGTATGTTGTACCTCGAATATCACCTCGGATTTCAGGATGGAGATAGTCATCTTCTTCTGGATGCGCCTTATTCCATTCCAGAGATCGCAAAATAGCTTCTGGGATAGGATGTATATGACTGCCTTCAGCTGAGTATCCATTTTCGTCAGCTGTGTAGGTGAGCTTAATTACATTGCCATCGGGCGCCACGTACTGTGAGCTTCCATGGGCACCCACCCCTCCTACACCTTGCTCCTGGTTGGCGATTCCGTTAGTTGTTTCGAAGGCATAATGATAGCTTCCATCAGGATGAATATCCGATTGGTAACTGGTAATCTGCGCGTCTTTTTCAATGTGATCCGCCAAAATGATAGCGGCCATGAGTATGAGGGATGCAGCCTATAGAAAATATAAATGGATTCGTCCAATTTTTAAACATTTCTGCACGTGCAATGCCAAATATAATTTACACCTTCCAAAAGCACACAATCAAAATCACTTAATTTTCATCGATTTCGTCAAAAATAATTAAGTAATACTGATTCAATCACTTACAATCTTAAACATGTTGATTTTTCCTAAGATGACTATGTTGATCACAATGGTCGGAAGCGACTGACCATGATAGAGTCCGCACCTCTTTTATATGTGCATACGTTATTACAGATTAGACGATTCATCTACCGATTTCCGTTATGAAATCGAATAGTACCCTTTCAAATATTCAAATATATTTAAGAGCCAGATGTGATATATTCGGTGCAAATGATTAACTCGATGCAACGACGTTACGCTGATGCAAAACAATAATTTTGGGGTGTGGGATGGATTCGCAATCTCTTCCGCTTGCAGTCTGGAAATTGTTTCAAATATGTAAACAAAATTTGTCAGAGCTGATATTATACAATTGGGTTTCAAAATCATTTTGCTACGATCAACGACACTTTATCCAAGTCGGTTTGATATGTGCATATTTGATTTAGGTAGTTTCATTGAAAGATTACTAATTGTTTTTGTAAGAGTCGATCAGTGAGTGATCCTAAATAATATGCAATATGTTTGAAGTGGAAGTGATGTCCATGATTGATAAAATTAGTCTGCAAAACAATTTTGTTTCCATAATTTTTGTAGATTTTAAATGCTGAATCTTAACTTAGCGATAAACATTTTTTACATAGCTTACATTTTCATAATTATTATTTGAATAAACTGTTTTTAAATTCTTGACAAATATTAATTCTTACATTTTTGTATTTTGATAAAGGTGCCCATAGACGAGTAACCATTCGATCGTAAGCGTGTTAATCGATTTTCAAGGTGCAAATCAGCGTTATTAGATTTTTTTTAAAGTTTCACCGCGAACATCCAATAAATGCTAGAATGCTCCTATATGTATGGGCAGTACCTATTATACAGCAGGCGCTCGAAAATGTAATAGTTTCCGGCCTAGTCGAGAATGTAAACCTTATAAAAATAAAGCTGGCTAGTGTTAACAAAACAACAGCACAAAAAGGATTCACTCCCTACAAAAAAACTATAGAAATTTAATAAAAGGACTGAATATCAGCTTCAGAAAATATCTGGGGAAAGAATTTGAGCCCAAATTGAACCGCACTAATTATTTAAGCAAAAAAATTACCGTGGAATCATTTAAATTCGATTAGTTTTTGAACGAATCTATAAAGCCGACGAGTATAGCTTGCAGTGGAAGCAAGTGCCGAAAAAAAATTGGGTAGATTTATATTGACGTAACTTCTCTTATTTTTACTATTATTGCTGAACATCACTGCAGCATTTCTGATGTCAAAATATTCAAATCTCTACAGATCTTTGAAGCAAATTCGCACGGTAGGTCTGCATCTATTCGCAGCAGTAAGAGAATTTCAACATAAATCTAATATTGTTGGCGCGAAATGAGACTTAGACTTTTTTTGTTTGCCTGCAGCACGTCCGCACTGATTGTTGACATTTTGATTAAAGTCATCAACCTATTGTATTCGTACAGACTTTGTATGTACGCAGCACGTCATTCTGCAGAACAACGCTATTTCACCGATGCAGTGCAAACATGCTGCGGACGTTAAGGAAAACTATGTTCAAATTCGGTGCAAACGTGCGGCAAAACCATTTACGTCTGTTGTGCTGCAGACGTGATGCTGGTCTGAAAATTCCTACTAGGTTTGATAACCAAACCAAAAACCAAAGAAGTGCAAATATCACCGCTTTGAATGATTTAAAAATCACTAACTGGCATATCCAGATATGAAAGATTGTAGTTAAAACTACTCGTATAAGCTTTGAAACAGCCCAGACTTAATTTTATCATATGCTTCATGTTTTCGCATGTACTTATGAGATTAACAGAAATTTATCACAATAGCGGAGTAAAACAACTTTTAAATTGAGTTTGGACGAGTCTGTAAAGAATAACCATTCTTTCGTTGTTTTCTAGAACCTAAGATTTTGTAGATGACCATATACCAAGTCACCATATTTTTTAAAACTCACTACGTCTTTTCGCCTCTTAAGCGGCCCTTACACGGTCAATATTATTGTGCCAATATCGATATTGATAGTGTAGGGAAAATATTGACACAATATAATTAATGGCCATAATATTGAGAGAGAAAACAAGATCCAACCGATTTTTATTGAAGGCGCGTCAATATATTGTGGCGACGTCAATATTGTTTTTTTTTTGTGTTTTTATGTGTTTTTTGTTCTTTAAAATAAAAATGACAGAAGTGCAGGTGGTAAAACGTGTAACTTGCAAAAAACGCAAGATAAAGAAGAAGATCAATTTTGATGCTAAAACGGCTGTGAATACCCCATTGACTTCCCCTCACAGTCGAGGGGAAGGAATCCAACCGAAGAATTTATGAAGTTAGCTTACACTTGACTGTAAGAGCCGCCTTGCGATGATTCCCATATAGCTTACACTCGGTTCAGAGAGCTTAAAACTATGGCTCCCGAGCAAAAAATATTTGTCAAAAAAATTTTAACGATATTATATTTATTGGGCAAATGGAGACACTGCACTGAAATTTAGTACAAATTTGAGTTGAATATACATCTCAAAACTCAAAACAATTGGCTTCTTTTTTTTCAATAAGCAACTTTTTGTTCTATTATAAAAGTAAGTTTTAACATGAAGTTAACTTTTTATTTTGTTTAGTTACATAGTGTAGGAATAGTAGTCCTAAGTTGCAAAATATAGTAAACTAATTGTTTATATAGTAGTATTAAAGTTTTTAAATTTAAATAAATAAATTTTATCCCAAAGAAAGTTTATTGTTTGCTTACCTTAATATAATATTTAAGACTCAACACGGTGCACCACAGACCTCTTCAACTATTTGATATTTGCAGCCATGCAAGATGAAAATTTCAAATCTTCAAAGTGTATAATCGTATTCTGCTTTATTATGCATAGTGAAATAGTTGTTCATCCATTTAAAAAAAAATGTAGTCTTTGGGACTGTTGAGTCCTCGAAGCAATGTCCCATATCCGTGACTCATACGTCTATTTGACCAGCTTTTTGCCCATACTGTTTTTTGCCTCCTTCTTTTCCTCTTCTTGAAGACCAAAGCAGATGCGATAAAAAACGGTAATTCCATCCTCTCTGCCTGCACAATTAAAACTGACACTTCATTGATCCATATTATTGAATCGTGTGAGGGCTACCGTTTTTAACATACATTTCCATGTTTTGCTGCTGATCCTTTAAGACAGAAGTCAATACAGAAGGAGAAAATCATTCTCCGAAATAATGTTGTACGAATATGTATGTATATATAATAAGTTGTGAATAAATAGAGACATTAGATTAGAAAATGCTGTATGTTTTTCTAAAGTTGCTTGTTCTTAATATACTTCGAAATATTTCTTTCAAATAAATGTTGTTTAATTCCACACACATTTAACGTTAAATTCGATATGATTGAAACGTCAATTGTACTGATTCATAATTGTATACTTCCTTGATTTTGTATACAATTTGGTTTGAAGTCTAATAAAAACAAATTTGGCTTCATAGTCCCAGAACGTGATTGAGAAATTTATTCATAGAAAGAAAGAAAATAATCTCTAACATTTTTTGAAAATCAAAATGTTTGTAATTTTTTTTTACCTAGATGCTCTTGTAAGAATCTTCCTTAAGTATGATTAGTTCCAAAAAATATGGAAACACTTATATAGCACAATTTCGATAAGTTCATATGATTGTTAACAATTAGAGGTTCTGTGAATACTTTTCATTTTCTAGATTTTAGATTGAAAAAAAAACATTTTGAAAAAATTTAGTTAAGTGCCTTTAAAACCTAAATTTAAGCCTTTTGAAGTAATCAAATCCCCTCACCTATCCCACTGCTCTGAACTCAGAAAACATCATTTTTATCGCGCTTTCATCATCCTCTACTATTACCCTGCCGTATCGCTAGGGTTGAATTGTTCCATTCTTTTGAAGAGCAGCACACGCTCAAAACGCTAATTTAATTTTCATCTTTAATTTTGTGGGTGGTTATACCACGTAACCGAATTACACGCAATTCGGCATTACTCGTGTGAAGGGGTGCACATTCAACCCTCACTAACTACCATGTCAAGTATATTATTTAGACATAATGTAATCTGACATGTTTGTCAACATTTTTATTGCGTTATTGTTGCAACCACATTGTTCAATTCCATACACTATCATTAAGGATTGTTGCAAAGGTTGCTAGGTTAAAATTGTCCATGGTTGCTATGCAAGTGTCCGCTTGGTGTTGCACCTAATTTGATTTCCTCTTTCTTACATTGAACATCATACAATTATAGAGTTCTGTATACATTTTGCGATAGAGGAGTTATAAGAGGGTGCTTGCTTAGCGGCTTAAGAATGATTAAATTTTAATCCATGAAGAAAAATATTTTTTTCAATTTTATAGTGAAAAAACTATAAAATAAAAATAATAATATAATTATAGTTAAAAAATGAAAAACAAAAAAAAATCGTATGTAACTTTCGCATTCAGTCGTTAATCCACCTTAGGAAAAGTGTTTGATGACAAGACTTGATTTCTACATATTATAGCGGGTTTTAAAAGTATTCAATTCATATAATTCAAAACATTTCTGGTCCATTCCAGAATTGGACGATAAAGGCTTTTGTAACAATATTGTAGAATAGATTTGAGGTATTGTAAGGTAACTTGCAATTATTTAGACTATTATATATTTTATTATTATTTATTCAGGTTGTATAAAGCTACTATCTTTAATATAAGGGTATTTGAATTTAGCATTTTTTTCTGATTGGAACTTTCATGAATCGTTTGATTCAACAATAAACTATTGTATAACTTCTTTTAAAGGCGCTCTTAAAACAATTTTCACATGTGCTGCATAAAAAATTAGGGAATAATAAATCAAAAGTAATATTTCCCCGGCTTCTTTCGGCAGCAAACTTTCTGGTCTGTGGAATTTCAATTCAATTTTTAATTAAGCTCAAATAAATTTTAAAGCTGCATGCATTTTATAAGTGAAAGATGTCATTATTATCTTATCCTTTTTCAAATTTTATCGAGAAGACCAAATTACTTCTAATTAAATGTGACTAGACGGATTTATGAAGCCTTGCTTTACCAATTTTTATGCCACTCTAAACTGTGTTGCAACATGCATGGAATACTTTCGTTAAAATTTCACTTTACCCAACACGGTTAGACGCTCACCCTTATATCTTTTCAATTGAGTAAAATACTGTTTCATAACAATCAAAGCTAATCCCTGGAGTACATTCGATGGGAAAAATATTCCAAATAAACTCAATGCAACACCTACTTATTATTCATCAGCCTCCAACCAAAGAATCAACAAAGCTTTTCTAAACATAAATCCAGTCGACAACTCTTTCAACTTGTTGTAAAACAAAAGTATGACAAATGCCGAACAGCTTCCAGATTTTCACAATTCGAACGAAAACGAGAAGCATTTCAAAGGCGTATCCGTTTTCTGCTTACGAACAAACGAACATAACTTTTACTTCCGCTAAAAGTACAATTGAAGGATTATTTTCTAGGAGCAAAATGGTTCAACAACTTCCTGTCAGCTCCTTAAATATGACTCCCTCCGATATAGGAATCAGTCTACGTAGATATCTTTCGGGATGCTGTACGTTTCTATAGTTGCAACCATACTCTGGCCCGTCAGCATTCTCTTGGTGAATATTCTTCGACTCCCCCAAGGGACCAAACAAATATAAACAGAAATCAAAGTTGCAAATAAGGCGCTTGCCTGCTAACAGAATTTGGACACATTTCACTCTTCACTTGGCACTGGAAGTCTCAATATGCCGAGCACGTAGACGGTTGCCTTTTCCTTGCCATTCTTTTTATCCTCCTCCTCATTTCCCATCAGCGCTTCGTCAATGAATAGAAGGATATATGTGTGTCCTTTCTGTTCTCCGACGCTGGTCTGAAGTTCTTTTGCACAAAATTGGATTATCCGGTACAGACGAATGGCTTTGGATTTTTTCTGCCGTTGTCCTTGTCGCTTTATACAATGGCTTGGGAGGCCTCGTCCTGGTAGTCGTAATCGCAATCGCAGCAATATCATGCTGTGAAAAGAATTGGACTAGAACGAAGGACTTTTGTGAGATCTGAATTCATTTAATTCTATTTCGTGAATTAGTAGTGTACTTTTTCTTGTATAGTCGCAATTTAAAAGTTGCGAAAATGTTTTTGCAGCCAAAAATTTACAAACTAATGCGTTCTTCAGGCATGCCATATTTGAGGATCAATGACAGAAATTGATTTCAAATTTACAGAAATATTCGATGATATTGCATATTGAAATGTGGTATCATGAGGGATTGACTTGAAGTTGAATCCATATTATCCAAAAATAATTAGCGCGTCGCCAACTCGAAGCTTGCTGCACTCATTTTATCGCATTCTCTTATGGCCTAACCCCTTTAAATACATTTATAGTTGTCTCTTTTTCATTACACTTTTTCGTTTCATAACATTCAATTCACACGGTCCTAAAAGAAGTTTCACTTCAAAAACATTGACTCTGAATCAAAAGTGGAACATCACCTTACAAACAATATTGACGATATTTTTTTCAACATCCAAGACAGTTTCAACTGATTTGCACTAGCTTAAGACTAAGCACTACGTTACAAGGCTCTCCTTTCCAAATCTTTAAAAAAATTGCCAAGGTTTCTTTATTCCTTACCGCTTACCCCAAAATTTTTGGGAAATATTCAATATAGAGAGAAAAGTGAGCTTAAAGTTTTAGGCTTGTACAATTGCTCAAGATTTCTTGATCATTTTTTACAGTGGGATCTTTTACATTACCTAAAAATGAGGTCATATTTTCAAAGAAATTCTTTTAATTTGAAGTTGAATGCACTCTCGTGCTTGTTGGTTAATAACGCAACAAGTAAGAAGACAATTTTTGGGGCACAAATTAGCCTTTTGGGCTTATTGTATTAGAATTTCGTAAAAAAAAATTCTATGACCAACTGATGTTCTGCGCAAATTGATACATATTTATTTTTTATGTGCAAAACAAAATTTTTGGTTTATTCAAACTCGTAAACATAAGTGCATCAAGAGTCGCGCTTCATTCGGAGGACAACAAATATCACCACTACTTTGAATAATGATATTTTCTGAGTTTTGTAATAAAGACACATCGGATCTCACAGTTTATACTGGTAATTCAGGCTTTTTGTCATGTTGGCTTTGAATCCAGAATTGAAAATTTGATTTTTAACTTTATTTTTAGAAGAAATCACCAAAAGAGTCAAGAGTATTACAGGATTTCTGCAAAGATGAGGCGATAGGCGAAAGTTAACGTCGTTGGAAATCAGAGTTTCAAGAATATACAAGACGAGTTTCCAAAGAATATATTCTTCTAATTGTAATCTTCGCTGTTTCAGACGATCGTTACAAGAAGCTGTGGATTATTTAACCCAAAAAACCACAAGTGACCTTAAGCTGAATTCATTCAATCAAAATTTTACTGACTTTTGCAGTGAGGAGACCAGTTTGGTGAACAATAATCAAACACAGTGCGTTACAAAGATCTAAATAACTTGATGCTAAAAGCAGTTGAAATGTTTAATTAAAACCTAAACCGCTTAGATGCTTTGGCGTAATACTAGCAATGACCTGATTGAATTTCAATTTACCATCAAATGCAACTTCGAAGTCACAAAAGCGATCAACTTCAGGAACAGTGATGCTATTTATCGAGTACGTTAACACACAACGGTTGCATTTAAGAGAGTAGTTAAGCTTGCGACATTTATCCAAAATCTCCATCTAAATGCTAGCCCTTATTTTTTTCTAATTATTCAGCAAATATGCTTCCACTGTTTTACTAAGTACGAGTTTTATTCAATTTCATTTCCATATTATGTTAGTTTTAGTGATTGAGAAACCCAGATTTTCCCAAGAACACGTCATCCACATGTGGGAATCACTTCAGATTTATTCACCTCAATCTTTTTATTGCCTGCGGCTTGCAATGTCAATTTTATTGTGGCCCCTGCGGTAATGTTACCGACTCACTAAATATTGACAATCGACACGTGTGGATAATCTGTAATGATAGCTCATCGAGTGCATAATTTCTTCCCTAATTCAATGGGTGCAACACTTCATTCAAAGTTCACTTCATTATAATTACACTTCATAATCACGGATTAGATATTGTCCCCTGGCGGCGTGTTCAATACGATTATGTTTTTGACTCTGTAGTTAGTTGTGTTGAGAGAAATTTCGAAGGAGGAAATCATTCTCCCACAAACCTATTTTCTTGAGGGCTGATGGTAAGGGATGATAAATTTTTGTTCTTTGATAAGTTTTAAAAAATGCTTTACATATGCATGTAAAGAAGACGGACCATTGAACCATGTTGGCAAAAGAGTAGGGTATATATAATTCCTTTGAGTTAGCCGTGTATCTACCTCAATTTCTTTATTGAAAATAACGTCACACTTTTTAAGAAATATATATTTTCCGTCTTAAGTCACAAATTTTCTTTATTAATAGCCAAACCAATTTAGGATGGATTTTATAATATGAAACAGCATTGTTTAGCACATTTGACTGCTTTTGAAATCACACTTAGCGTAGGTGTAGAGCCAAATTTATCCTTCAAAATTAAAAATAGACAGGATTTCATTCACACGTAATTATTATTTTTTTTCAAAAAATTCTAATCAATGAGATTTATAAATGTTTCTTTTCGCTTGCTTGTTTTGGGTCACTAATTGTGATTTGTTATGAATTCATGAAAGATTTGTCCCTAAGAAACATACCTAATATTCTAAGGGAAGGTAAAAACGATATTTTAAATTCTAAACAGATAAATACAGGATATTTCGCTTGGCAAATAGTTGGTTCATTCTGTGTTTTCTGAAAAAAATAATGAAAACTTTCTGCAAAACTATACCATTTAATTTATTTGCGTTTTTCACAGATGTAGAATAAAAACTGTTCAATTTAAAATTCAAGAGATGAGAACTTCAGAAAAAAATTAAAAATTATTCGGTTTAGTTCGAAAACGTTTTTGAGTAAAATTAATAAAAATTTTAAAATATTTCCAATGCAAAAATTGAACTGTCTGCAATCGATATTTAACAAAATACAATGCAATACTCAAAACTAAATTTTGTTTTTGTTGGTTTCAATAAAAATACTTGCAAAGCTCAATGAAGCTGGATATTAAATATAAATATACAGTTGCAAAGTTCAAGAAAAACTGATCTTGAAAAAGTAGGCAAGTCTACTTTACAAATATTAAACGTTTATAGATAAAATAGTTCCAAATCAAAGCATATTCTATGTATCTTAAACCTTAAAATCTCTTTCCAAAAACAATGAAAAGCATCCCCACAAAAGGAATAAAACACTACGTGATCGTATCCTGTCATTTACACTGATGTGGAAAACAATACAGTGGCAGATTTCAAACGAAAAGTTCTCATGTTATCTGCTTCAAGTTTCGCCCACATGGTTTTTCACGCTATTCTTTAACGCTGTGTAAATTTTTTTTGTTTATATAAAAATTTCAAACGGCCGCCATTTTGTTCATTTGAAACAAACAGAGAAAATTCTCCATGCGTGCCGGCTGTTACTGATTACACTGAATAAGAAGCTTTATAGATGTTTTGTTTCAGACAGCTTTGAAAGGAGTTGGATTTTCCTGCTTAAGATATTTTTTGGTAGCATTTTAAAATGCCCGAAAACAATATGCAAAAGATGAAAGGATAACACTAATATTTTAAACATGATCATATGGACCGCTGAAAAATAATGGGACTGATTTTTGAATTTTATTCCTTGAAAGGAATTCTGAAAATCAGCAACTTTCCTGATTTTGCACTGAGATGATTTTTTAAATCATTTTTTGCTTTCATTTAATAGTGTTTCTCTGCTTAGAACAGTTGTTTGCTTTCCAAAATATACTAAACTCATTGAATTTTTATCCGCTTATATATCCCCAGCTATCCAAATCTAGAAACTTTTACTGTGTGCCATTCGACGTTAGTTCTTCCCACTGGTATCCTTGCAATATGTTCAGTATTGCATGTAAAATTCAATTTAGGCTCCTGTTATAGCTTTTTCATTGCCCAAAATAAAAAAATAGGTATCCAAAATGTTGACTCGGGATATATTTGTTTCTGCTTGTTTCCAACGGTTATCAAAAACAGCCTATTCTGAACAAACATCCAAACACACAGATAGTGATTCCAATTTTATGTATACATAGGCATATACATATAAATTCAATAGGAAGAGCTTACATAAATAATCCACAGGATAAATTTACGGATTTTTTTGATAATTATCGAAGGCAGGAGTCCATAATGCATATGCATAATGATACTTGAATTTTTCCGAAATAACAGAATGATATCCATAGTTTTAAATATTTGCATACAGCTTTATAATTGCTCATGGAAAATTGTAGATGCATAATATAAAACTGAATAAAACTCTCTTCCTGATCGAAAAAGAAAATTAGCATTAGATGGCCCAACAGAGATAACTAAATCCAAAAATGACGTGAATGAAAAAAAAACAATATCATTTTCTTTGAAACATACTATTCGTACACTATTCAAATTAAATGACAATTGGAATATCAAGAAGAAGAAACATATTGGCAACAATATATAAAAACTTTTTTATTCTTCCTTTTTTATTCCTTCTTTATTGCAGGTAAAATTCAATAATAAATTTAACTGCTTTATGATCAATTGCTGAGCAGTTTTTTAAGTAGTCAAAAAAAAGTTAGTCAGAATATTATATTATTTTTATAATGAAAGTTAGTTTGCAATACTCCTTGCCAACGTCAAACAATAACAGATTTCAATTCACTATCTAGTGGATTATTGTTAATTTTAAAACAATTCAGCTACAGATCTCTGAAATAGATTTTTTCTTGCCCGAACTACATCCGCTTATTCACGAAGACTTCCTTAAGGGGGGAAGTGCCTTTAGACACTTTTTAAAATTGATTTTTTTTAAATTGTTTTAATCGATAGATATATCGCCTAAGAATATCACGTCATAGTTTCAAAAGCCAATTCTCAAAATTGTGGAAGATATGCATCCCGGAAGTGCCTGGCGCCGAGTTATTTTTCTCTTGACCACAAACTTTAAACGGCCTTTTCTCGAAACCATGTTTTTTAACATTGCGTAAGTGATAATAAAAAAACTAGAGAATCGATTTTTATCATCTAGCATTCATTTTAAAGAGCATAAAAAACTGTTCTATATAGACTAAAGATTAAAAGAACAAATTATTTTGGGACTATTTTTGACTGGAAGTACAACGAAATTTTTCGTCAAAATCGTAAATTGCTTTTTTTATGATCCTGTTTTGAAGGGTTAATTTTCGAATTTCGCAAACATTTTAGTCTATATACCTAAAAAAAACCTTTCGAGTAAGAAAATGTTTGGTTTGTTGATTTTAGATGTAAATTGCAGCCAGCATCGCTTACGCAATTTACGACGTCAGCGACGACATGGCTTTCAAGATCCTTGAAAAATTTGTTAATTTTCAACTTTCACTTTTGTAGAATATGTTTTTTTTTCAACCTCAAACATCGCCTAAAATAAATATTATACTGATTTAATAAGAACTGTCTTCATTTCCCCACAAATCAGTTGCAAAAATGACCTTTTTTCGGCCTCTAAAGGTACTTCCCCCCTTAAGTCAATCTTCTGACAGTGCATTCTATTCGACAAGCGTGTCAACGACATCTACTTGGAAATCCTTCACATATTTATTTTCTTGGTCAGAGCTATTAGCAGAAGGCCTTCTTGCTCTGTTTATAGCGAGAACTAGCTCAAAAATAATAGCTGTTAATATGTTAATGAGTTCTTTGTATTTGCCAAACTTTCTTTAGTGACTCTTTATTTTACCGATGATGAAATAACACGAAAAACATAATTTTCGGTGATCATCTTCAACAATTGATGCATCTTGGATTCTGTTGGTGGCATATTGTTGCTCTTCTTAGGACGCCTTCAAACTATACTTCGTGATATGCAAACTAAAAAGTCATGCACATTGTGGCAGTCGCACATACAATATCGCATCATAGTGAATCATCGATTTTCAAGTAAACAAATTTAAAATCTATACTTCAAATAGGTTTACACCGATTAGACACACTAATATCCGGTGTGGACACCCCGCGGTAAGCGTAAAAAAGCACTGATGACTGATCGAAACCGAGAAAAAAGAGCGATCATGTCCAAGTCTTCGCTTTCGGGGCCCAACGATTCTATCAATAGATCATCATTTTAATATTTCACCACATGAAGGGATGATGCTCGGGCAAAGAACGAGTTAACACCTGATAATTATCTACAGTGCTTTGTTCGTGCTGAAGATGCGCACCGCCTCGTTAGTCCTTGGAATGCCTTTTGCTGCTTGGCCCTCCCTGTTCGCCTCTCGCAGCCGAGGGTCATGTATCCATCATTTGCATTTCTCATTGCCAATTGAGATTTTGCCATTACAATCACTTTTTTGTGGAAAAGCGGATTGTCCACGGGAAGACGACCTAGTCGCGAGACGGGATGCGATATGATGGGATGGTACTGGGCTAGCCGGGTTAGCTTAGGCTAGGCCTGGCCGCGCCATTGATCAATAGAGTTCTCACCGAAGATGACGAGGACCGAAGCAACGGCAACGGGTCAGAATGAAATATATCTGCACGATCAATCATAACTTAAATGATAAAAGAACTCATCGAAGATTGATCGCGCAGGCCACACGCACACACCGCAGCCGCGATATTTCAGCCATTCGAGCCTTTCGAGCGGGGCATGATTTATTGAGCCGTGCGGGATTTTAAAAGTCATTCATTCGCCGTCATTCAGTTTCACAATTTCTGTTTACGAAGGCGAATTGAACTCTTAATAACCTTTAACACGTTCTCTACGGATATTTCGGATCGATCGGTTCAGGTGATAAATGATCTGGACATAGTCGACGAGGCGCGGAAAAAATACTCACCTATGATCCCGTGATGATAGTCGTGTCTATCTGTCTTCAATGGATAAGATATCTTGTTTTCTGCAGGAGAGAAAGTCGGCATAAGTAACTGTTCACCTGTGCCGCGAGATCAGTGCCGTACAATTAATTTATGTGTATTTGAGCACCGTTTTGTGGTAGAACAAGCATTATTGAAATCAGCATATCATAAAAGTCTCAGTCCAACAGGAAAGAAGATCAGCCCTTATATAAACTCAAAGCTAACAAAATTGATGTCATTATATTTCGATTTTGATAAGAGCATGAAATTGTCAATGGACTTGACAAATTCAATTTTAACAGCAAAGCTGAAATTAAAAAGTATTCAAAAGGTATTTGCCTAGATCGAAAACAAGATCAACTTCTGAGGTGCAACGAGAGAAGAAAATATGTCCTTGGATTTACGAAAAATTTCGAAACTACCGAGCGAACTTATTTTCTCTAAAGCTACAAAGGTAATTACAGAAAGAGTAAGTAGGCAGAAACTAAACGTGTCGAAGAAATTATGTTGGTACACAACAATGACCTTATTTACTTCCAAATAATTCAAAACAATGCCTTTCTTTCTTTACCTGATAGAATATATCCTGTACATTAATTAGAAAGAAAGATAAATGGCTCAAAACACTTAAAAAGTAACTAGGCCTACTCTCACAAGTTCTAGTCTTACTGAAAATTAACTTTCATGAGAAGAGTAGTCATATCCAACAGTGGAATATTTTTATTGAGCATCCATCACAATATATCGGACACCTTACTTACAGGTACAAATAAGTATCATTTATTAAACAATTCTAAATATCTACACAAAGCCCAAACAATGATGCCATTTAGGCAATGTTGAAGTTTGGGAGAAATAACTTCGAGTCGGGGAAGCTATTACAAAACTGAATTCTTATGTGAAATGGGATTGCATCCCTAATAACTACAGTAAAGCAAATATAGTTCTTGATAAAACCTAAGCAAAAGTATTGAATAAAAACATATTTTGCCAAAAATGATTTCCAACACTACTACCCGGCTCAATTCAGACTCCTTTGCGTATCCATCGTCTTACAGTAAACCAAGATCAATATCTCTCATCTAAGCCCTAACTAGTCGGCCAAATATTTAGTGTTTAGTGGTAAGATGAAGAGATAAAGGTAAATTGGTGGGCTATCAGGAACAGGTATGATCCAACATCCAAGTATGTTTTGATGAATGGCCGCGGCACGTCTCGTGCTCAAAAACTGGACCAAATGATTCCGCACCAACGATGAAGAGATGAAAGGTGAGCCTCAAGCAAACAAATAAATGCCAATTAATCATAGCGGTGAGAGCCAAGCAAACAAATGTCCGAGCAAGCATGCAGACATTCCGTTCATCGCAGGATTCATGTGGAACCCAAGAGGTCAGGTGAAATTAATTTCTTTCAATTTTTCACAACATTTCTGATTTTAAAGTGCTTTTTTCTTAGTTATTTCCACACAATATGAGTGCTTATACTCGTGTGTGTATCAATCCAACTGGATATGCATGTTTGATTGTTTATGATACAAGGAATCAACTTTCAATCCGTTGGTTTCTAATAAATCACGTGACCGTTTCAATCAGACGAGTGAGCAGTAACTAATATTCAGAATGCCAACGTGAACGATGCCCTTTAAGTGAATTTTGCTAATATGGAGCATTAAATAGTTCACAAGTTCACCCAATTGAATCCTGAATATTCAGTCTGGTGATTTTAGAATTCTATTTCAAGGATTCTTAGTCTTGGTGTTCGATTTCAACATCAAACCTGTCATTTATGAGCTGAGTGAAATAACTTTCATAATTTTCTCCAGAGTGAGGAAATTTTTTGGCTTGTTTTATTACTTTGAAATGTTCGCCTAATTTTCAGGTTTACATAGCAACTTGACAGATGGAGATTATTAACTTCCCAGGAGCTCACCTCGAAAGCGAAATTGAAATTTTCAACTTTTCTTTGCGTTTTTAGGGTTTTAGAGTATATTTAAAGTGTTTTTAGAAAGAAGTATGTGTGTGTGTGTGTATACGTACGTACGTACGTTCGTGGGCACTTTTTTCTACGAGCATAACTCACGTAAACAAAGTTGCATCGTCTTCGCCAAGGTGTCAATCAAAGCGCCTTTGCAATTTTAAGAGCTGATTAGTTTTTGGGAAACAGTTTGGGGTGGGGGGTTTGCTGTTTTTACCCCTTAAAGATCATTTCTGTCATGCGCTGTATTTCGCGAATCAAACATAGGATTTGCATTGTTAAGTTGCCAATCGATGTGTATTAACATTTGTGTGATTCTATCAAATTTTTAAAAAAATGGTTGAAGCCATTTGTTTATTTATTAAAAAAAAAAAGTGCAAAAAAGTAAGATTTTTTATACACAATAAATTTTCAACCTGATGTACAAAACGCAGTAATCAATGTTTATAAAATTTATATACTCCAAACAGTTCTTGTAAAAAAACCAGCAAAACTTTTTCTCATGATAATGAAGAAAATTAAATTAAAAATAAAAAATCATTACAAACCATCGTGACCTTCAAGGTCATAGTATATATAGTATTTGCAACATTGAGGTGTCAATCGACGCATCTTAAGATTTTTGTGATGTTTTAAACTTTATAATAAAAACTCGATGGAGCCGCTTGTTTTAGATTTTGTTTTTAAACATTGCATCGATTTCTTTATCCCTGTCGGTATGTATGTAGAAACTTCAAATATTCCTTAAAAACTTTTGACTGTGATAACTGTTCCGTATTTATCAACGTGTTTCTCGAATAGTTGAGAGTTTTTTCGCATTTCTCTTTAGTTCCACATACTTCATGTGTTAGTAGTAGTAGTATCCGCGAAAATGGCCACTATGTTCTTTACTGAGTTCAATAATGAAAGATTTGAATCTAAAGCTTCAATAGTATCTGCCAATACTTAATTGAATTTCACTAGTGTACAATCTAGATCTTGGTATGAAGTATCCCTGACAAATGGCTATACATGTAAATTGCTTGCTTGCTTCTTTCGCCATTATTTTTTATTAAATTAAACATTATCTTCGCTGAATTTATTGTATATGGTACCAAAGCAGTACCTCGTCATTAGAGTAAGTGAAATTAGGTCACATTATTCGTATCAACCACTTATTCAACATAAATATTAATAGTTCATTATTTTCATACGAATATGTTTTGCAAAGGTAAAAAACTATGATTTGTTGTTTAATACGAGATTTTTAAATCATCTTCTGAGCAGACCTTTCAAAGCGTTGATTTCGGTTAAAGCAAATTTGAGTGAAAAAATGAGATATATTTCATTTTTGAGTATTTCTTTTTATTAAAGTAAAATAACGGCTCTACTAAAATTATTGAAAATATGCTCAGATTATACAAATGTTTAAATGTTTCGATGGACACCGAAAACGCCATTAGAATAAGTGAAATTAAATGATATTAGTCGTAACAGTTCCATATTCATAGTGACTAGTAATGGTTTATTGTTTATACATTATTTTCTTTCCATAATTATGAAAACATTTCAATTGTTTTCGTCAAAAACTGTTGAGGAGATCTGATTTGATTTGTCAGCATTGACAACTTAAAGAGAAAAACAATCACCTAAACTTAATCCAAGCCAGTGACATTACAAATACGCTTCGATTGATACCTTAACGAAATCGATGCAAGATTGACCAGGCACTTATGTATGTACGTGCATACACACGTTTATAAAGTTCTTGCTAAAATAGTTTCTAAGTTACTTCTTTCACCTTGAAACGTAATGATATGTTGAAAATTTCAATTAGTATTTTGGGATCGATTACAAGAACTTCCCATACATGCGAATTTGATTCGCTTCCACGACTCATCTTAATAAAAAACATTCCTCCACAAAATCAGAATATACCTATCAATATTTTTTGTTCAAACTACACTGTATAGAACAATACCAAATTTAATTCCCAAAAACATGTCGGCGAGAAACTCTACAAAGCATATGTAAATAAAATAAATTATAATAAGTATTCAAGACGGTTCCATATATATTCAAATCAATTCACTACCGCATTTCAAAATAATCTTCAAATGGGAACACCGTCGACAATAATAATTCCATAATGTTTCATGTAGGTGTCGAAAGTCTGCAAGATCGATGGACTTAAACACTATTCTATAGTTGAAAATATCAGTAATCGAAATTTATTCACACATGAGAAACATTTGTATATTGAATGATTTATTTCCTATGCGGTGACAGAAATCCTATTTTGCTGACACAGAAATTTATTAGCGGCTATTATCCCGCTTCGGTGGCAGAAAAGGAAGCGATTAAGTTTACGTCATTTAAAGTATTTATAAGTTCGACTTAATATTTACTAAATATGCTCTGTAGATAATTTATTACTGGAGTGAGACTCTATCGTCGATTCTGCTATCAATTTCAGAATTTGAATTTTATAAATTTATCCTGAGAATTGCCAACAAGTTAAAGACACACAAAAAATGAAAAGTCCATTTAAAATGACACACAAAAGCCTCATCAAATTATATGCAATTTAGAAACACGAATACTACACGGCAAGGAAGGTTTGTAAATAATTTATATCGAAACAGATGAGACTTAGCACTAATGTTTTAATCTTTCACATGCGTGCATGAATAAATGCGTTCTAATTTGCATTTTTTGCCTGTAAACAAAAGATGAAGCTAAATTATGATTCAAGAGCCACCATTACTTTTCAATCAATTCAATTTATTGCTGTCTATTCTTGTAGCTCCTTATCTTTTATCTTTGAAGCATGGGGGTCATTTAGTATTTCTTTATATTGAAATTTGATCTTTGCTTGAACAAATCCATAAGTTTTTGTATAGTATGTCTCAATCCAGATACATTTTAGACACACAAATGTTGAAGATAAATTTATTCTAACAGTTAGTTTGGCTCGCGGACGTTTCCTGAAAATCGGTTAATAAATTTGGTTCGACAAATTTCTAGCCATGTTGAAATATTTTGGTTTTGATGAATAAAGTTCGTGTCGAGTAACAAAATGTGATTTAGAAGTAAGAATTACGATTATTATCATAAGGAATCAAATAAATCGATTATGCTAATGTGAATTTTTGAGATTTCGAAAAAAGGAAATGAAATTTCGATGAATGGTAATGTTATACTATCTTTTCATGAATTAATGCCGCAAAACTTGACCACAATATCAAAATGGACAGTAATTCAATATACCTACGTGAAATAAGTATTATACTTATCTATGTATCTAAATTGATCAACCCTTTGGAAAATATTCATTTATTACTTTAAAACGTGACTGGCTTTTTAAACTAAATCAAAATACTTGGAGTTGTTTGAAATAATTTCACCATTTGAAAAAAATACAGAAGTGGTGAGAAGAAAAAATATGAACTACTTTTGCTGTTAAAATCAAGAGGTCATTGAACTTTATTCAAAGATATGAAATAGCAATATTTTTTTACTTCAAATTTTTGAACTCGTAAAGCAATTTTAATTTCATGGAAATTTTAGCATCAGAAAAAATAAAAAAAATAGATACAACTGAAACTTAGAGCATTAAAAAGGGCAAAAACTTAAAAATAAAAAAGGGATGTGAGGATACAAGAAACCTAAAAAGAGTCTCATAAAATTAAACTTCAAGAGTGAGGATATTTCGATTGGGATGCTTTGAATTTTTGGCCGACGTTTAGGAGCCACAACATTGTTGTGCTCAACTACAAAATAGCTTAATTTATTTGTCGAAAAATAACCTCTCTCTATCTTATGATAATTTTATTACCTTGTTCATTGTGAGTTATTCAATTTAAAGCTTTTTCGTTTTCTGTTATTTTTCGTTTTTCGCAGTTAGAGATTGATTAAACTTTCTTTTTTTAAATATCCACCATGTTGTCATGTCTAAAAGCTTAATAGTTTGCTGCGGAACCCTAACTAACATGCAGATCTTGAGAATAGAATCTCAAATTTTCACCGCCAAAGTAACACACGAAATCCTCTAAAGTTAATCCAGTGGTACTGCTTATGGACATGTATCTCTCAAGGAAAGATGTTGCTCAAGCTATTAACAACCTTGACGTTAATAAGAGTCCTGGCCCAGATTTACTTTCTCCATTTTTTGTGGTACAGTGTATGGACCAGCTTGTAGTACCTCTTCACTTTCTTTTTAATAAATCTTTGACAAATGGGAGTTTCCCAACTTATTGGAAATCTTCCCATATAATTCCTATCTTTAAGAGTGGTGACAAGCGTTCTGTCCTGAACTATAGAGGTATTGCCATTCTATCTATAATCCCTAAACTATTTGAACAAATCGTTTGCCATAAACTCTCAGCTATTATTGAGCCTCTTCTAAATGAACAACAACATGGTTTCCGCAAGGGCCGATCAACTACAACCAATCTCATGGTTTTAGTTTCTGATGTCCTATGTAAAATGGAGATGGGTTACCAACTTGACGCAATCTACACAGATTTTAGTAAAGCATTTGACCGGGTTGATCACTCCATACTTATTTCCAAATTGCAGAAAATAGGAATCACCGGCTCTATGCTCAATTGGCTCAGTTCCTACTTAAGAGACCGAAGTCAATTAGTTAAATTTCAGGGGTATTTTTCCAAGCCGATTCTCGTACACTCTGGTGTACCTCAAGGCAGTCACCTCGGCCCTCTTCTTTTTAATGTTTTTATATCAGATTTATCTGAAAAACTCTCGGACGTATCACATCTTTATGCTGACGATCTGAAGATATATCACACCATTAAGTCTCAATCTGATACTGTTTTCCTCCAATCAAAACTAACTTCCCTCCAACAATGGTGTGATGTTAACAAACTACATCTAAACGTTGGGAAATGTTTTGTAATGACTTTTTCCCGTAAAACCACAATATTGAACAATGCATACGTTCTCAACAATACGGTATTGGATATGAAAGAAAACATTGTTGACCTTGGAGTTGTCCTAGACAAGAAACTATGCTTCAATTCGCACTACGATACTATTCTCTCCAAAGCTCATAAACAGCTTGGCTTTATTAAAAGACGAGCCAAAGAGTTTAAAAATCTGTGGGTAACGAAATCATTATTTACCTCACTGGTTCGCCCATTACTTGAATATGCCTGCAATGTATGGAACCCACATTTCGGAGTTCATGATACGAGAATAGAATCTGTCCAAAAACAATTTTTGTTGTTTGCTCTGAGAGACCTTTATAGCCCTGATGACTATCAAATCTTGCCTCCTTATGAAGTTAGATTGGAGCTTCTGAATTTGTCTACTCTTAAAACCAGAAGAACAATGTTGTCCTCTTGTTTCGCCTTTGACGTGATTAGGGGCCACATTAAAGTGGAGTATTTGACGAATAAAATAAAGCTTAATGTGCCTGTAAGAAGTACGCGTAATACACGTTTACTAACTGAATATCAGCATCTTACTATGTATGCAGATAATGAACCAGTTAATAGATGCTGTAAAATATTTAACACTTTGAGCAAACACTACTCCCCTACCATCTCCAAGTTCAATTTTAGATCCAGCATTTCTAAAGCCCTTACATCATCCATCCCTAAATTGTGACGTGCATACAACAGTATAAATTAACATTGAATGTAGCACGTATTTTAAGGTTAAGTATATTGTTGTAATGTATATTTTATATATTTAAATTTTTATATGTTGACTGTGATTGCCTTGCTTTGGCGAATAAATAAATAAATAAATATTTGGTTTCCACACCGAATTGCTTAATTTTCGGGGATAACATTTAAATCTTGAGTGACACCGAAATAAGATTTATAAAATTAATTTATCTACATCATAACTAATCAATCTTTTATTTACCTTATTCCAAAAGAGTCATTTTTTCGTATAATTTTCAACTTTCTGAAGACGTGTCTCGAAAGTGGGACATTTAAAACATACCATTGCATATTTTATTGAACTGTGACGAGTAAAGTGAAATAATTAGTAGAAAAAAAATTAAAATATAAAATAACTTATAAATTTTCGTGTATTTTCACAGTAATAACTTGTTGAAATTGTATTTCAGAACGGAAATAAATCTATGTTAAATTCAAATATAATTTAGATTAGAAAATGTCTGCCTTACATGGACAAATTGAGGGAATATTTTTATGAAAGCTTTTCAGCAAAAAATTTCTTGACGTAATGTTTAGGAATAAAATCATTTATGTTTTTGTTAAAAGCTTAACAGCGTTTTTTCACGATATTCGATCCAACCATTGATTTTTTGATCAAACCATACTCGCATCCTTTATTGAATTTACTTAAGTGGGAAAATATCTTATCATGACGGCTAAATGAAAGTAGATAAATTCTATATTTTTAACATTTCAGATATGTTTTATTTATACTTTCATCTATTCAAAAAAAACTTACATTTTTGAAAGATTCAAAAATGGCGGAACTATGATCCAGTCTTTGGGGAAGTTCGTGGCTAGAGTTATCAACTGATTAATCTGTTTTCTTGATATAAAACATCAATCATGTCATTATGAACATTTAAAGCCCAATCATATTGGAAGAAATTCTAAGAGGAACAATAAAAGATTTATTGAATTGACGATTTTTTTCGTTGTTAAAATGCAAGCCCATCGATATCTGTAATTTCTCAACTAAATCGGCTGTTTCAGCAGCCAAGCCAGAGTCATTTTTAGTTTTTCAAAATACCACTTATTAAATCCGCTCCCCTCAAAATTGATATATTAATAAATTTTGTATTTTTGGCGATGTATTAACTGCGTTTCGTTGACACTTTTCTAAACAAGTATTCAAATTTATGTCACCAGAATGTTTCGCAGATTCAATAAATTTTATAGTGTTTCTCACAGGAAGGAGCAGCTGGTGTAGCTTAATTCTTGAATCATCGTCAACCATTTTTGAACGCAGTAGGTATACGTTTTAAATGTTTTTTGAGCTTTATTTTAATTTTTAAAGCTGTTTATTTAATATGGTTCAAAAAATATGTTTGCCCAATTAAAATTATTGAGCAGGATCTTGTGTCAAAATTTTGAAGGTTCGCAGCGAGCTTGCATCATGGTTTAACGGGACGTCTGCACCACTCCTGCACCATGTCTGCATTGTGAACAAATGCGTCCGCATAGCGTTCGCAATGGGCCTCCACCATGCTTGTACGGTTACATCTCTCATTTGCTGCATGTTAGAAGTGTTGGTTTGCAATTGCAGCATGTGAGTCTGAGGTTCAATCCTGGATTATGTCTTTTCAAGACGAACTAACTTCAATTGGTGTTAATATATCTTCTTAATGTCAATTCTCTTCAAACTAGACAGCAAATGATGTTTGCATATCTGTGAAAATAATTGCCGAATCCATCATTTGATGTCTCGTTTGAAGAGATACACATTACTAAGGCATATTTACTCTGGTCGGAATTCATTTGTCGTGGAAAGCATCGTAATAGAGGATCCAGTTTCAAGCTGATAAACTTTCATTGGAAACTGATCGTTCTAACTTAACCATCCATGGAGACAGTTAGTGAACGAAGGGTCGAATGACACGCTCAAGCTACATATGTGCTGAAACTCACGCCTAATAATCAAGAAAACTATAATACTGTCAGCGCGAAAGAAGAATTAGACTTTTGTGTTCGCATTACGCCTGCTATACTTTAATAAAAGTCGTATCCGTAAAGATGTGGTACGGAACAGGCGCGGAGCTCGAGCTTTAAACAGCAATTTGATCGACATTATACAAGTGTGCTGTAGGCGTGCAGCGGGAAATCCTCTGCGGACGTGTTGCAGGCCTGAACATTTCGACTCAGTTTCATTTTATCTCCTAATATCCGAACCGATCTATAATATTCTCCCCAACACCTTATGTTTTCGGAGTTAGATTAGTAATTTGTAAATTTACTTACTTTCAGTTACCACTGACATTTAGCTAATTAATCATGATAAATAACAGAAGGTAATCTATTGGTGTATAACAGAATGTTGCAATAAGTTTAAATTTCATTTATTAATAGATACGTAACTTAATTTACATCAAATTCGGTTGAATTTGTTATTGAGAGTCGAATAAGAAACGGGAATTTTTCTAAACCACTCAGTCCGATTGATTTCCTTTAAAGCATTTAGTTTTCAGCTTTAATTTGACAATTGAATTACAAGGCCTAAGTCTGAATGTGTACATACACTAACGTTTCCTGCTCCGTTTTAGGCAACTCATTTGCCTCGTCAGGGATTAGATAATCTGGCTACGAGGCAAGAGATATCGATCGACATTCCCCAAATAAGTCAAGTGCTTTGCCTGTAAATACTTCATCGAATTACGGGCAAAACAAATGCCACGAACAGAACAATACCTTTTCCTTTTTTAACGCAGCGCCCAATGTGGGGAATCGACGCATGCCCAATGACTTGCGATGGGGAAATTCTGATTTCTTGAACGTGGGCCGAACTTCCAGCCCTGCACGTGGAGGATGGGCCAAGCAGCAATAAACCCGACAGCAACAAAAAAGCAACGAGGTCTAGGACTCCATTGTTGCCGTGGCACGCGCCACGAGAATAGGCGGAGCGTCCAATGCTCCTAGCAACCAATCAGTCCGCGACCCGCGATCAGAGCTCGTGTAGCGCAAAGAGGGGAGATCCGGTTGCTCGTATGATTCTGCTGTGCCAAGCGACTGTATGCAAGCAGCAGATGTTCGGTTCAGTTACTCGAGAGTATCTGTGCTGCCGGGAGTTAGCGAGTAGCAGAGTATCTGTGTCGGATAAGAACTGCTGCGGAACTTGTACCGCCAGCGGTTGGCCATTGTGCGCTCGTTGTTTTATTGTTTATCAGCGAGTATCGAGTTTCGGTGCCGAGCCATCCGATGTCCATCGCATGGAGTGCATCCTCGCAACAGTAAATAGATAATAATTGGACTCCATTGTTAGTGGTGAACGTGACCAAAGGTGGAAATGTTTTAAGGAAATCAAGCTCTCAAGTGATTGTTGGTGGATTAGTGTGATTTTGTGTTGGAAATATTTGTGTGCTTGCAATCCTTTCGGTTCACACTGGATTTAAGGATTAAATCTACCGAACTGGATAATTTTGGTGCAATCGGAAGAATGAAGGTATGATAGTGGAATGTTGATTTACGAAGATTTTACTGATCGGGTTATTAATAAATGATAAATCCTACTCCGAAGACCCGAGATCGTGGTCTGACTACAGCTGATTACGTCATCATTATTTTCAATTTCTCCATCAGTTTGTTTTGAAAACACTGCAAAGAATTAATATTTTGCTGGTTTTTAGCGATTAGACGCTTTTTGTATCTACATTTACATCTAATAGTTGTGTCATGTTATTAGATATCTATAATCTATCATTATTATTTCCTTTAAAGTAGATAAATGTTACGCGAAAATCAAAACTACCTTCTTCTAGAGTCTCAGTTATTAAAATATTAATAAAAATTAAAGTCTCCTTAATATCTAAGTGTTAGCATCTATCTGATCTAAAGGATTTGATCAGAAATAAATTTAGAGAGTAGGACTATTTCCAAAAGTAATTTGAATCATCCATAATGCGTAACGCATGCGAATTGATCTACATCTTATTTATTGATTGAACAATAGAGGTACTATCTCACTTTAATATTAACATTTGAGTTCTTAAATTAGTATATATATAAGTATATTTAGTCAAACTCGAAACATATGTTGTTGAATTTGTTTACTAACGTTTGTTAATGTAATTTAGTGACCTAAACCAAACCTACGATAGGTACTTAATCACAACCTTTTTGTATTTGCAAACGCCTCGTTTTCTTCATTCTCTATATTTCGTGATCACAATTTAAAAAAAGTTGAAAACCCAAATCCTGATTGTGTCAAATTTTAAATGAATTCTTCCACATTTCTCACCCAGAGTCTCACATGAGCATCTTCTTTTTATTAAAAATCCTAGGTCAAATCTTGAACTTGTGATGATAGATTGATCAATCTATAATTTATTTCATTGAAATTCCCATTTTTCGCGCTCTATTTTATTAGGACTTATCAGAAAATAGATTGAATTTGTTAAATTTATATTTCTAGTTAAACTATGAAGATTTATATGAAGCATATCCAAAAATATTCATTACAGTAAAATGTCCTATTCAAAGTTAAGCATTTGCAAAGTCGTTGATCGCCACATTCTTGATCTTCATGATTTTTTGTCAAACGGGTCTTTAATGTTAAGCTTGAAGAATATTTACCAATGAAATGATTACACATTCATGAAAATTTAATATTCGAGTTCAGACGTTGCACCGGACCTAGAAAGTTTGCAACAAATTCCCTTTCGGGACCCAAAAGTTTGCTAGATAATAAATAAAACTTTGAAGCATTTGCTCATGATTCATATTAAAATAATTGGCAACTATAAACTTAAATTGGAAACAAGATTATTTAAAATTGTTCGAAGAATCGACAAAATGCTAACAATTCACAATCTGAAAAGGCCAAATTTGAAAGCATTTCGTTTTAAAAGTCTTCCAGGATTGTGTTCCCTGCAACCAAAAATAATTTTTTAAGAACATTGTATTTTACATTAATACAAGGCATAAAGCAGCTTAACGAGGCTGAAACAAATCTATCATAAAAAAATCTAAACATGCTGAAGTTTTATGCACCATTTGACTGTTGTCTGTCCGCTTAGTGTTGAAGGCTTCATAAGTCACGATTTCTCATTATGAAACTTTGAAAGTGTCATAAGATGGTCCAACTGATAGTAATTGGCTGCGAATGCTACTAAACATCAACTACAGTTGAGTAGTATATCTTTCCTACCACTTTTCGAAAGTAAAAATGAAATATGCTTCCCATCCATTGTCGACACACCAGCATACGTTAAAGAATAAACGTAGAAGCGAAGAAGTACCTACATGTGTATATATCTCATTTTTATCTTATGTTAATTTATAAAATATTTTAAAGTAATTCCTAACTTCAAATAGTCCCGAATCATTTTACCATGTAATGACTCGAACTCACATTTGTTCTCGGTCACTCATTTCAAACTCGGGAGTTCTCTCACGAGCTCCCAATACAGTATCCCCTCTATTCTCAGTTAACATTCTTGCATTCATTCTTTTTACTCAGATATTATAAACTTTGACAGTTGATTCCAACAGAATGATGTCAATATATTCTTGCTTTATTTAAAACACTATCGGTAAAAAAATTCATTCGAAGTATATTAATTTTCTATAATTCAATCAAACAGTTTCAATATGACACTACTTTTAGATCTATTAATTATTTCTATATTTCGCTCTTTGTTTTCAGCGATACATAAAAGTATAAGTTTAATTATTCTTGACATAATACCACAGAATAAACATAAGAAAGCTGTAGTAAATTCCACAAAGCAGTAAGTTTTTATTCTAGGTGAGGGTTGAATGGCTTTCTGAAATTTTTGTCCTTTAGTTTTTCACTCCATTCCCAAAATTTTGGTTTGGAAAACAAAAATACTATTCATTTAAATTGTACACAAAACTGTGTGATAGACTAGTTAATTCTACTAAGAATTTCAGACTCGCGGCTTTGAAAGACAATTTTAATGCAAAAATAATTCCAAATGGTAGAAACAATCGATCAATTTCGTTCAACCTTAAGCGGGTCTTTCATAAAAAAGGGTAAATAGAAGATAAAATTCCAAGGACTATAATTTTTTTACATTGATTTATATTCGTCAAATAGCGTCCACGGGTCTTGGTTCTAAATGCTTTTATAAATAACCTCAGAATAGAGAAGCTGGGAAAATTTTAGATTTTTAATATTAATAATAATGAGCTGTTCAAAAGTAAATGTGAAACCTGGAATTGACTTTGTGCTACTCGTTTAAAATAAAAACACTTCATTTCAACACCAAGTATACGAATTTTTATAGAAAAAAATTGTAAATCGAGCTCGCAATTAAATTTGTTTATTTTACATTGAACATAATTTCTTGAACAGGATTTTTTTTTAAAAAAATGTTCAAAAACAAACATTCATCAAAAAGCGGCTGTATTTTGCACTGTGATAATATCAAAACGGCAAAATTTTACTATTAACACGAATGCAACATATAACTTTCAATTTTTTAAATTAAATCAGAAAAACTTTTAATTTTTTTAATTTTAGGAAGATTGAAAAATATACATAAATTAACAATAATAGTAAATATTTGAGTCCACTGATTGGTAACAACATATTTTGAAAAATAATGAAAATCAATTTAAATTTCATAGATTTGTAGTCATATATTTGAAAAATCCACGGGAAATATTTGTAAGTTAAAGCTCAATGTTTTTTTTTCATTAATTCTACAACATTTAACCTTATCGTCTAAGCTTGGACTGTGATTTAGGTTTGAATTTTTCGAAGCTAGTCATTTCAGCCCTTTAACAAAATCTGTTAATTTTTCTTTATCAAATCTGCACCCAGGAATATCATTAAATAATTTGAATCACGTCTGCTAAATCCAAAGTGTTTTCTTTATCTGTTCTCTAATATTTATTAAATTGCAAAAAATTACATTTACCCTCAAATTTCTACGACAATCCGGAAATGTACAATGCTTTTCACTTCAGGTTATCCGTGTAAACATATTTGTTCTCCCATAATATCGCCACTATCAAGAGAAAATTAATATTCTGCTGAATCGATCCTCATAAATTCTTTCCAAATACATCGCTATAAATTAATCGAGTGTTTATCCGTAAAATTTACCAATTAATATGCAAAGTAATTCAAACTGGCCATTAGAACCACGCCTAATATCAATTCCATGTAGACATGATCCAGAAAATGTCCACCAAATGTTGGAACAAGTAAATCGTTTCTATCAGGGTCGATATTAAAGGTACCGCTTCCTTCTCTCGAGCGATAGCAATTATTAAAATAAAATATTTTATGATGGGAATTGTATCTTTCTAATGTACGTCCCATGTTCCATCTGCAACATCCACCAACAAACTTATCAGATGCATAGTTGTTGCTTCGTATTATAGCAAACTGTTTTTTTCTTTAACGTGATATTAACATAAACATTTGATTGTTTAGTGAGTATTTCTATTGATTATTGCACAAAACAAAGCATTATCCATATTAAATGCTGGCCGAACGATGTCAATGCTCGATTAAATTCTGGTAGTTTGAAAGATTATTTCTGCAGATAAAATATAGTCGTAGCTTTTGTTCTTAGTTCCAGTGGTTTTTATGAGAATGAGACAATAAATGGTAGTAGCTGAAAGTGGTGAATAATAATTCAATTTAAAAAAAGCAAATCGACTGCTACGAAAAATTATTAGAACGTCTATGATGTCCGGTTGAGTCTAGACATTTAATCTGATAAGAATTCGATAAAAAAATGTCGTTGATGTTGTGATAATAAATGTGAGAAGAAAATAAGCGGCAAGCGTCTAATGAAAATCTGGTGAATTTGCATGACTATTTAAGATAGGTGTGTGCTTTGCTGAAAAATTTGAAATGTATAAGAAATAGTTGGAAACTGTTCAGGAGCCGTCCATGAGATACATTTGCAGGGTGGTTTAGCAAATGACGTAGTGCAGTCATTTAAATGAATAAATTTTCCTAGTCAATAACATTATATAAATTAAACAAACTGAAGTAATCCTTTGTGTCTTGACTAACTTAAGATTCTAAAAATATATTCACTATTGTATATTGTTCTTTATTTTGAAACAATTAGCACTATTTGTTATGAATGCAGGATTTAAATAACAGTACCTACAATAAATCAAAATCAAATTTATCTTTGCTGCAATTAGGCCGTAATCGTTAAGTTCACTTTCTTAGACGTTCCGACCAGGTGAAATTGTAGCACGAGTACGTCTGTGCAGTTTATTGAAAATATTACTAATTAATTATCAATACGTGGCAGAGTAAACGGTGTAAACTTCAATCTAGAATTTTTTTTACATTGAAATAATATTCTTTATTTGTGCTTCGACACTAAGAGTTACTTAAAAAATTGGTTATGATTTCTGAAGGAATTCGTTCTTGCTTTGTGAATTTTCGCAAAGTGGAAAGTTTAAAATTTGTTGTAAGTGAAATCAATTAAACATCTCAGTGGCTTAAGGAAAGTCCTACCTGCTAGGCTCTAGTGGACAGTTCGATGTGTAACGGAAAATGTTGGAGGAAGGAACAACCAAATGATGTATTTTTATTTAAGCCAAAATCATTAGATAGGCCAATCAGATTTTGCAGAGAAAAATTACTAGAAGACTTAAAGGCAAAAATTGAAATGGTATTGGCTCCCCAAGAAGCCATTTTTAACAAAGATGGATTTAACTCAGGAGCCCAATGAGAATAGTTTATTATAAGTAAAACGTACAATTCATCGAGCATTCACATAGGTATGCCTTTAAGGTACACTTCAAACATTTTTTAAGACATCCCTTTAAAGAAAAATTTTAGCCTCTTGTCAACAAAAACTATTAAGCAAGCATCTCAAATTATACTGTTGCCTATAATAAGTGGTAATTACTTGAACCATTACTTTGTTAATCACAAAAGTATACACGAGTCTTAAAAGTGCATTGAAAACTTTTCAGGCATTGATATCAAAAATTAAGCGTGCTACAATGTATGTACGCATGATAATGTTCCATACAATGAGAATATCACTTCAAAAAGTCAAAATTCCATTTATGGATTGATTGAAATTCGCCTGATTGAAGGATCTTTGGAAAATAAGTGTAATATTTTAGTCGTTACATTATGTCGAAATATAAGTCGGCACTTTCTGATGAGTAACAGAATAGGGCTTTTACTGCTTGCGGTCGCAGTATATCATAGCAGAAACATTCTCCTATGAAGCTTTGATGAATTAATGCAGTATTGCCTGTGATTTTAAGCCTATTAATACTTTTATTTACATTTTAAGTCTAGTACACAGCTCAAGATTAGCAGAATTTTTCCCAATCTTTCCCATGCGCACGCGAACGGTTTCTTTGAAAATTTTTACATTTTTAATAAACAAATATCAGGTTTAGGCATTCTATTCGAATGGCGCCCTCTTCTCTGTGTAATAAAAAACTGATTTTTCTGTTACCATTTGCGATTTTAAAAATTTCAGTTACGGACATTTTACGGTCAAATATTGAAATTTGAGAATGCATTTCGTTTCAAAATATTTGTTTTGGCTCAAAAGTTTTCTTTAGTAAAATGTCGCCATTTCGAGAACTACGTGTGGAAAATTTTGAACAAGGTTTTAAAATATTCTCTAGAATATTATTTTAAAACCCCTTCTCACATGGTGGAACGAACGTCTTCAGCTTTTGTTATCTAGAGAGTTGTTTAGGCTGAACTTGTGTCGTTGCGATACATTTTTTAATCCAAATTCAAATCAAAGATTTACTGGAAAACAATCGCAGCTGAAAACATGGATTCGTAATGTACAATGTTTGTCATTGATCTCCCGTATAAACCACACTCTCATTCAAATTTATTTGTACAAAATAATTCCACCACTTTTTTGATAAGTTTATCAATATTTATATCTTCTAAACCTATATTTATTTTGAGAAATGTCTAAGATAGAAAACGGCACAAAGTTTGTTAAAGTTACTGTAAACATTTATGGACCTACGAATGTGAAAAGTGTTTCACATCTTTGTAAGTTTTGAAGCAGTTAAGATCTTGATAAAATCTTAGCGGAAAACACACATATTGTAATTCATTAAGTATTTAGATGTAACAAAATAATTTAATTCAATATCACTTGAATCGCTTGAATGCACCCTAAAAGAAAATCCCGTCAGAAACTATCTTGCAGCCTGATATCAAGCAATTAATAAATGTTTAGCTTAGTGAAATTTGAACAAAACAAAGTTTCGTGAGTTTTAGGTCTCATTTCTTTAAAGTAATATGTATTAAATATAACTGTTCACTCAATACGTCGAATGTGCATCGATTGTTATGTGAAGGTGGTTTCAAAGGCTAACTTAACATTAAAAACTACGCTCCCAAGCTA
The DNA here is from genome assembly GCA_963942545.1 of Oxycera nigricornis. Taxonomy (NCBI): domain Eukaryota; kingdom Metazoa; phylum Arthropoda; class Insecta; order Diptera; family Stratiomyidae; genus Oxycera; species Oxycera nigricornis. Next base: position 29,097,105 of record OZ012663.1, on the reverse strand, counting down.
TAGAAATCGTTGAAATAGGCTTTTTTCCATGATATTGTGAACAATTCAATCGTTATTTTAAAAAAAATATTGTGATTATCGGATTATCGATATTGTCATAAAATAAAATAATCAACATATATGAATAGTAAATTTTTTATGCATCAAACATATATTAACTTTTGGTATAACAAAATTTGGGACATCAATTGCAATAGTGCGAGTATTAAAAATGTGTAATTGATTTCCATACTCAAATAATATCATCAAAATATAATAATATCATAAATAATAGTGAATGTTCAGTCACCACAAATTAATTTCAATTCAGAAGCCAATGAAAAAATTGAAATATTTGTGATCCTGCATTCACTGTAAAAATGATAATTTTCAATTTTTTCTTGAATATATTTTTGGAATATTTTCTTCTGAAATATTTTTCTTTGGACGTAATCCAGCTTGCGAATTTCCCAGCGATGGTGTCCCATTTAAAGCATTTTGTCAAACCTTCTAATGTTAGTATTTGAATTCATCTTCACAAAATACTACTTGTTGTTTTTTTATATAAAAGAAAAACTTCCTTTTAATCTTATGTATCTTTATTTGGATTCGTAATCGATTTTCGACCGTAATCGTTCGGTCCAATCGCTGAGGAAGACCGAATGATTACGGTCGAAAATCGATTACGAATCCAAATAAAGATACACAAAATTAATAGGAAGTTTTTCTGTTATATAAAAAACAAAACCTTTTAAATTTTTTTTTCGATAGGCTGCAAAATTCAGTATTTAGGGTTGTAACCATTCAACCTCCATCGGTTGATGAAGCTCCTGCAATTTCTGCATTATACATTTATAGGGTTACTCGTCTATGTCCTTTGATATTGCGATACGCCCTTACATCATTACAGAAGAATTCTGAAGAACGTGTCAATACTTGCTGTAACAATTCTAAAATGCAATATGAAAAATGAGCGACACATCTTGAAGCCTTGAACTATTCAATGGGATGAAAGTCTATTTATCAAATCAAATTAAGCCAACAATAATACCAAAACTCATCTGGAATACTATCGTATAATTTACATTGTCCTTGATTTTTTTCCAAATAGCAACATATTTATAGATTAATCGTATAATTAAGTCTCTAAAATATCGATTGCGAATCTAAAACAAACTTATTATTTTACTTTCTTTTTGCCGCCCGAACCCACACCTAACGCACAACTCCGAATATTAATCTCACTTAATAAATTTGCCCGATACGAAAGATTGCCATAACGATCGGCTCCACAAAAATATGTTCTGCTGATTAAATTGTTCCGAAATTTATGCTTGGCGAAATTAAAATATCATTCTCATTAAGGCATATTAGAAAAAAATCCTATTCACCATACTTTTATATCGTTCATAACTAATCGGGACATTAGAATAATTTGCCTTTCTGACATGAAAACTCCAATTGAAAAATCGATGCGGCAGAGCCATCAAACATCCAAACATTTCCGATTCAAAGACGGATAAAAGATGGATATTAATAACGAGTTTTTATCGCTCAGCTAGGAATACTATCGAAGTGTCAAGATTGAATTGTAGTATGTCTAAACAATAATTAATTGGTAGACGTTAACCCGCGAATGGGTAGAGCTATCTATTAACGAAATCCATTGAATTGGGCCGGGTACTATCGACGCTGGTCATAGATGATTTCTTGCTCCTCGGGGTTCCTCCATTTCGTTTTGCGGACTGTCTATTGTTTTAATTGGTGTTTAGTAAAGCTGTTGGATGAACGTTTGGAGCATTGATTGACTCGTGCTTTTTTCTCGACGGGCTTCAATGGGTAATGTCTTTATTTTGCTCAGGTTGCGAATAAGACATCTAACATTTCACATTTTCTACTGTTGGTGTAATTGGTCTTTCCCAGCAACCTTCGTCGAACATTGTTGCAACGAGAAACAATCAATAAAATATTATTTAGACGAACTCAGATGCTGAAAGCAACACGTTCCTGTTAAATACTCGAATATGAATCACTACTGGATCCATTTTTTATAAAACACTAAGGTGGATATTTGAAAATCCGAATAGCCGCAATAAATTTAAGAGTGACTGAAAATGCAGAATAAAGGTTCACTGAGATCAATGAAAAAAATAAAACTGGACGATATCCACATGCGTTCATACCCGAAGACAGAACTCTTTTAGAGCTCCAAATCGAAACCAGTTCTTGTGCTTAAATTTGTTTTTAAAATATTTTCCCGCTGAGCGGTTAATGGCGGCGTGGAAAGAGGAGACAACAACGGCCTGCAGTGCAGGCGGTATTTTACACACAAAGTCATCGATAGGAGGGCCATTTCACCTACGGTGGATCTCATGAATTTGATTATTACATCACCGCTTTGAATCCTCTATTGTCGGTGGCCAACAACTGGGTGCGCAAGTACAATATGCACGCGGTTTATTGACGCAGAAGTTAACCTTACCTGAAGGAAGCGATTGCGGGCCAGTTTGAGTTTAGGTTTTGTCTATCGATTGGGAAAAAAATTAAATCTTGCGGTTGACCCCTAGAGTGAGAGGGATGTTTAAGATATTGTCATATCATGACGAGGACATCATAAAAAATATGATTTGGATTTAATGACAGCGGTTTTCATAAAATCTTGTGGATAGAGCTCATCAAATATGTATGCCATTGATGACTCTAGCTTCATATATATAATATTGAACATTTAGGATAGCATGCTAGTCAGTGACGAACTATCATTTAATTTTTTTTTTAAATGGACACAAACTGGTCTGGTCTTTAAACGGGAAACTGCTAAAAAAATGCTGGAGTTTATGCGAAAGTAGGCTACCTTGCAGTGAAAACATGTTCGTTAGAGTGGTTTCATACGACACGGACATCATGTTATCCATACATACATGAGGACAAAAACCTGATAGTTTTCGTTCATTCACCCAATGAAGAAATGTCAATACGATTAATTCGACATACGATCAAATAGCCAATACCACCAAATATCTACTACAGAGCACACATGACAATCACGAGGACTTTTATAGTGGAAAATCAGACAGAATAATGTGGATCCACTATTTATAAGTGAAGACTCCCATTTATTAACTTCCCAGTATATGGGAAGTTCTTGTAATCGCCTCGAAAATCGAAATTGAAATTTTCAACATTTCTTTACGTTTTGAGGTCTATAGAGTATATATAAAGTGTTTTTAGAAAGGGAGATGTATGTGTGTGTGTGTGTGTGTGTACGTACGTACGTTCGTGAACACTTTTTTCTACGAGCATAACTCACGTCAACAAAGTTGTATCGACTTCGTTGAGGTGTCAATCGAAGCGTCTTTGCAATTTTAAGAGCTGATTAGTTTTTGGGATACTTCGGTCGGGGGGTTTGTTGTTTTGCCCCCTCGAAGGTCATTTCTGTCATGCGTTATATCTCGCGAACCAAACATACGATTTGCTTGATCAAGGTATCAATCGACGCGTGTTAACATTTATGTGATTCTATCAAGTTTTTAAAAAATTTCCTGAAGCCGTTTTTTAATTTTTTAAAAAAAAGTGCAAAAAATTAGGTTTTTTTTAATAAACAATAAATTTTTAACCTGATTTACGGAAGATAGTATTCAATTTTTATAAAATTTATTTACTTCTAGCAGTGTTTGTAAAAACAACATCAAAAGTTTTTCTCATTATCATGTAAAAAATTAAATAAAAAATAAAAAATCATTAACAGGCACCATGATCTTCAAGGTCATTTCTGTCATGCGTTATATCTCGCGAACAAAACATACGATTTACATTGTCAAGGTGTCAATCAACGCGTATTGATATTTTCGTGAATTCCTCGAATTTTGAAAAAAATCGTTGGAGCCGTTTTTTAATTTAAGAAAAAAAAGTGCAAAAAATTAGGTTATTTTTAATAAACAATAAATTTTTAACCTGATTTACGGAAGACAGTATTCAATTTTTATAAAATTTATATACTTCAAGCAATGTTTAAAAACGTCATCAAAACTTTTTCTCATGAAAGCAAGAAACATTAAATAAAAAATAAAACAAGCCGCGAGGTGCGACCCTCGAGGTCCACACGGTCAACTTCCCAGTAATATCTACATAAACATTAACAACATTACAACAATGAGAGGTATTCATAGCAGTAACAGGAATGAGTTAATATGAATCATATCGTCTACGGGAGGGTCCATTGATTACGTAAGGTTTTTGGTCGATGAGGACAGATTGAATATTCACGCGGATCAATCGGTGGGGGCATTTTTGGTCTTGAAATTTTTTGTTGGTTTTCAAAATTTAAGCAGTTTTTTTACTTAAAAGACTATAAAAACTATTAAAAATCTACTCAATTATGCAAATATTTTAAAACTTTGATTGAATTTACAACAGTTTTTTTAGAATAAAAAATATAAAGTAATAGCATTCGTATAAACCCTCTTTACATGGTAACTTTGAATGATTTTTTATTTTTAATTTAGTTTTTTCATAGTCATGGAAGGAAACTTTGCTGGTTTCTCTTCAAAAACTAATGAGAATGTTTAAATTTTATAAACTGGTATCACTGTGCGGTGCAAATCAGGTTAAAAAATATTTTTTATGAAAAAACTATAATTTTTCGCATTTTCTTCTATTAAATTAAAAAAACGGCTGAAAAGAATTTTTATATTGTAAAAAACTTCACAAAGATGTTAATACACGTCAACTGAAACCTTAATGATCCAAATATTATATCTGGTTCGTGAGATATAGTGAATGATAAAAATGACCTTGAAAATCTTGATGAGTTTTAATGATTTTTTATTTTTAATTTAATTTTTCACGTAATCATGAGAAAAAGTTTTGACGATGTTTTTACAAACATTGTTTGCAGAAAAAGAATTTTATAAAGATTGATTACTATTTTTTACAAATCAGCTTAAAAATTTATTGTTTATGAAAAAAAAACCTAATTTTTTGCACATTTTTTTCTTAAATTAAAAAACGGCTCCAACGATTTTTTTTAAAATTTGATAGATTGACGCGAATGCTAATATGCGTCGATTGACACCTCTATCATGCAAATCGTATGTTTAGTTCGCGAGATATAACGCAAGACAGAAATGACCTTCAAAGGGTCAAAACAGCAAACCCCCCCGACCAAAGTATCCCAAAAACTAATCAGCTCTTAAGATTGCAAAGACGCTTCGATTGACAACTCAACCAAGTCAACAACTCAACCAAGTCGGACTTTATTTACGTGAGTTATGCTCGTAGAAAAAAGTGTCCACGAACGTACGTACGTACGTACACACACACACACACATACATCTCCCTTTCTAAAAACACTTTATATATACTCTATAGACCTCAAAACGTAAAGAAATGTTGAAAATTTCAATTTCGATTTTCGAGGCGATTACAAGAACTTCCCATATACTGGGAAGTTAAAAATCATTAACAGTCATCATGATCTTCAAGGTCATTTCTTCCATTCACTATATCTCACGAACCAGATATAATATTTGCATTATTAGGGAGTCAATCGACGTGTTGTAACATGTTTTTGATTATTTTAACATTATAAAAATCCGTTTCAGCGGTTGTTTTAATTTAATAGAAGAAAGTGCAAATACTTAGGTTTTTTTCATAAAAAATATTTTTTTAACCTGATTTGCACAACACAGTAATAAATGTTTATAAAATTTATACATTCCTGTCAGTTTTTGAAGAGAAACCAGCAAAACTTTTTTCATGATTCTGAAAAAAATTCATTTAAAAATAAAAAATCATTCAAAGTTACCCAGTGAAAAGGGTTCTTCCGAATGATATTACCTTATATCTTTTATTCTAAAGACTTGGTTGTAAAGTCAATCAAAGTTTTAAAATGTTTGGATAATTTGAGCAGATTTATAATAGTTTTTGCAGTCTTTTAATTAAAAAAAGCGGCTTAAATTTTGAAAACCATCAAAATTTAAATCAAATTTGCATTTGTGGTAATCAATCATCATCACCCATCCACCAAAAGCCTTACGTAGTCAATGGATGCTCCCGTAGATGATATGATTAATATTAACTCATTCCTGTTACTGCTATGAATACCTCTCATTATTATTATTTAAAGTAGTACTATGTTCAAAATTATTATTGTGTTTAATATTTTTAATGTTTATCTAGATATTACTGGGAAGTTGACCGTGTGGACCTCAAGGGTCGCACTTCGCGGCTTGTTTATTTGGGGATTCATGCAAAAAAAAACTATTTGAAACAGTTACATTTGATCACTATCTCACATATTTGCGGTCTTTGAAACTTTTAGGTAACATCATGGTTCTTGTGTAAACATTTTGCAGTTGAGTTCTCTAAATGTGCAATTCAGAACTAATTAGATGATATTTCGTCTACGCATGTATCAACAATATTTACAACATCACCAAGAGCGTAAAATGTGATCTTATTTCTAAAAATGTTTGAACTGAAATAGTGCATTAGAATAAATTGGTTTCATTTAAACAACTACAATCAGTAGAAGCGAGTTAAAAGTTATATAATAATTATTCTTCAAATTTTATCGCGCAAGTCACAGCGAAGTTAAGCCAATGGACTGAATAACTGATAACTTTTTACTGGCATACTTCTGAAACAAGTTTTCGATACATTATCAAAAATTTAGTCATTTCAAGCACTTTTCCAGCTTAAGCTCATTCACACTCTCATAAATCGTGCTCAATGCTTTCCAGCTGCCGTCGACATGGAAATTCACATTCCTTCCAAATCATTCATCTGCAGCACTACATCAATCGAAACCTGTCCAACTATCCTCGCGTTCGGTAGTTACTTTCCAAGGGATTATGGAGCTACTTAAGACCGTATATCACATTAATCTCGGCACGACGAAACAATTTAATGCATATCGACATGATGAAATTTGCATAATGTGATTCAGATCCTCACGAACAGCAGCCTCCAGCTTCCAAAAGATACAAGAATCTTCAAAATAATTCGTCAAGGTCTTCTGGCTCAGCTCTATGTAAATACAGCTGCCCAAATTTAGATGGTGGACGTCGAGGCGCGGTTTCCCGCAGGCGAAACTTAACTGGTAACTTTTTGGTTATGCATATGCGAGTGTGATTCCGCCAAGAGGACAATGTTGTCGTTGTAGCGTTGTTGCTGGTGTCTTCGTCACTACCATCATCGCCGTCAACAGCATGCTTGTCAAAGATGCATGGGCGAATGAATAATATTTCCCGGGTTAAAAATTCCAAAAAAATATTGATCTCGAATCTTATCGATATTTTATGTCTTCTGTCGTTCACACAAAATGTAAATTGCGTTTTGGTTAAAACAACAGAACGCGAAGTTGGTGAGCCGCTGTTGAAGGAAGTGAACGGTTGAAATACATATCGATGAGCTTATTTAAATGTGTTCATTAAACTTTGTTGGATATCTTGTTCGATTTCTCAAATCAACAGCATTTTGGAGATCAGTGTATGTATATCATAAAGAACTCAAAAATTTGTATTTTACTTCTCAAAATCGATGTGGTGACGATCATATAATTGAAACCGTTTAGTATTGGTCAACTCCAGAAATTGTTATCTTATATGTTCTTATTCAAGCTAGTACCCGCTATACTCCAAAAATTTTCGAGCTCAGTTTAAGGAGGATTAGTAATGCTGTATGCTGTGCATAAAAAAATTTATCTATCTATAAACGATAAAGAAAAATACACGTCGTCACGACCGGAAAAATTATCGGATAACTAATCGGCAATTCAAAATAATCACTATTTTCTAACCATATGCATGCATACATCTATTGATCAATCGTTTTATTCACTTTATTTATTTTGGGATTGTTATCATAAACTAGTAGTTATATCTTTTCCATAAACTTTAAAAAAATTAAACATATTTTTGTACAAAACCTACTAATATGGTTAATTTTTTGGCATACCTTTTTTCTAAAGATAAGTAAAGAATCAGAAAAGTTCCCAAGGAAATAAAGAATGGGTCATTTTTAAGAGTTGTCCTGCATAAGTGGACTCCATAAACTTTACATTCTTTTTGTAAAGTATACCAAAAATTTAAGCTAAAAAATCAGTTTTTAATAAACTGGAAATTTATAAAGATTTCGATGAATTTGTAGCAAACATTATATTATTGTACTGGAATTGTTACGAATCAAGTTAAACTAATGAATGGTAGAACAACCCAGCTCAATCATTAGAACAAAAATCAAATTTTCCATACCAAATCTAAAAATAAACGAATAAAATAATGAATGAATTCGTATATTTTATAAAGTTATCCTCAAACGTTTTGGAAATAAATCATCACGAATCCAAAAAAAATGCCACGGAACTTAAAATGAACCAAACAATAAAGTCAGTTATCTGTTAAAGCACTTACAGTGAAAGAAAGAAATTCGAATGAACTTTTAAGTGCCAAATCTCTGATCTCTGATTTGTTGATGAAAACACTATTTCCATAAAAAAACAGCGATGTATTTATAAAAATCATACTTTATACTAACTTTTATTTAAAAACCAAAAGTTATGATGTAATTATTTCACGAAAAAGTTTTTACAAACCAACTGATATATTCTATTAAATAATGAAGGTGAAAATTTCGACGGCAATCTCCGAATTATTGCAATAATGTTTTTAAAGTGGGCATCTTTAAAATGCAGGGCAAATGTCGTATTACATAATTCAAACAAAAAAAATGCTTGAAAATTTGTTCGGAAAATATCAACAACAATAAATATGAAAGTTTACACGAAACAGTAAAAAATCCGTTAATTTTTTTAAGAATGCTATCACTAAATGTTGTTTTCGACATGTGTTGTATGCCAAGCCCTTCATCATTTTGAATTGGACCATACAACAACAACATATGAGGAGAAAGTTTGGTAACCACGCACTAGTGGAGCTCCACTTAGGTTTGGATGCATGAAATCAACGAATAGTGATATTCGCAATCAGTTTTTTGCAGAACGTGTATTGACATTGCAAAATGATGAATTTTTTATTTAAGTCACTAAACATAATCCTGAAATGAGTGTATATTCATTTCAATTTTCTTGAGGAATTATTTACATTTTGCTTCTTGCACAGTCTACCAACAGAAAGCATGTGATATCAGAAGTCATTCGGAGTAACAAAATGTTCCACACTAAATTTCGTTGATAACTGACTTGCCCGAGAAAAACATGATTTTCTAGAAAAATGTCAAAGGGTTTCTTTCTTCGTTCGTCGCCAGAAATGATTTCACATGGTGTTCCAGTATTGGGCAATGGATTCGTTTTCTGCCGTACTTGGACTGGGTACTAAAAAATTTTTTTTTGATCATTGAAACATTAAAATGTGATTTGATTTCTTTCCTGCAATTTGTTAACTCAATGTGCGGTAGGCAAATATTTGTGGATGTTATAGGATCTTTCTGTTATTTTTTAGATCTTTCACAGCAAAATATCAAAAATTACACCTGAAAGATCCAACTTTATAGATGTTTCAAAATGGTAACTGCAAAGAATTCCTTTTTTGCAAATACATTTAAAGTTGATAGAGAAGATTATAAATGTTTAAGTTTTTATTTGCCATATTATGATGAACGAGAAATAATAATTCGGTTATAATCAAGCTCTCCGAAGAATTAACTGATATCATTAATGACCAATGTTGGGCCCAGAAATGATTGCCATGTTTTTCTTTCACTATAGAATTTTGAAGAAATATTTTAATTTAATTTACTTTTAAAATAATTCTTGAAACTTTTGAAGGCGACTCTTTATCCTTATGACAGTCAGATAGTTAGAAAGTTTTAGTTGGAAAAGATCGACTCATAAATCGATGCTTAAATAAAGCTCACCTCCCCTTCTACCTACCTAACATACCTAAGACAGTTCGTCATGCTGTTTTAGTGTAGCGATTAACCGGGATCGGAACATAATCGAGAAGTCATTAACAAACGCACGATTCTCCCGAAAAAGTGGAAAACCGATCAAACAATTCGGCCGAAAAGGCCGCGTATTAATATGTTAAGCATCCATTATCCAGCTGATATTTATTGTGATCTTATGCAAATTAACACTAAAGTGCCCATCACGGACAAGCGGGCTGCTCTGATAACCGCCAAAAATAGGCGCGCGCGCTCCACCGGGGGCTCCATCATCCTCCGATCGAGTTGGAGCGCCTACGGGGCATTCAGATGCAATTAGTTGGTGTGACTTATAGCCGATGGCGGAGTGAAGACCCACCAAAACAACCCATTTTCTTGCAGATCGCCAGCCTTTTATACTATTATTAATAGCTTTCGATTGAACTATTTATAGTTGAAGTTGTCCATTGTGGAGGGCGGCTTCCACCTGAGCTTTCAACAACAAGTGCTGGAACGCACGATGGTCAAGTGAGGAATTCTGAACGATGTCGCCCCAAAATCGATGGCGTTATAATTTTCGTATTGTAGTGAAATGCACCTCCTAAAAAGTTTTGTTTCTTACCAAAAATTTATGTATTTACTCCTAATTTTACCCTGTATTGAAGTTTTTTCTATGATTGAGCTGCTTGAACACTGCACCTGTAATCCTAACATTTTTCAAGTACACTTAGAATGTCATTGGTAGAAGAAAGCACTGAAGAGCATACTCCTATCAAAAATCTCAGATGTTATCGGTGGAAGTACAGCAGTTATCGGTGGAGATTAATTGATTGTTAATTGAAGCTGCCTGAGAAATTTCGAATTTGGAATGTTCAAGTCAAGAAAAAACACCATTGTATAGAACTAATACAACCACAAAATAATTTGGCTAGAGTTTAATAATACAATTATTACAATTTAAGCTGAACCTGAAATAAATAATAATTTATTTGTTTCAATTGCTGATTTCGGAAAATTTGCATAGTGATCATAATCAAAAATTTGTCAACGTTTTTATTTTTATAGGATTCCGCTCAAATAAGTACACCCATATTAATTTTTAAATTAATTACTTTGGAAGCAAAAAATCGTCTTTACATCTTCAACAGAAGAAGTAGATGTTTAACACAATACATACAAAACATGTTGTCAAACCACAGAATTAAATATTTGTTTGAATTTTTATTGAATAGTGCCCAAAATATTTTAATGTAAGTTTTTAAACTTTAGCTGAAATTCAGGGTGCCTGAAAAGAAAGTTTACATTTATTATTATTATGTTATGTGGAAATGTAAAACAATTTCTTCGTGCCAGAACTGCAAAACTTTACTGGCTATAACCAAACAACAGCAGTACGGGGCAAACCTCACACACGTCCAATATATCTCTGCCTGGAGTACGTGAAATTTTCCCTAGCAAATTGATCTTCAGGAGAGACGACAAAAACTGGCCTTCACGCAGTCATGAATTAACTTCTATGAACTTTTTTCTGTGGGGTTATCTCAAATCAAAAGTTTATAACAATAAACCGACTTCTCTGGCGCATTTGAAAGAAAACATTTGCTACGGAATCGCAGCCTGAGTCGTCCTGCCGAGCCACCATTGGAAATTTTACTGTTCGACTGAGTGAATGCCGTGAACGCTAAGGTTAACATTTATACGATATAATTTTTAAGAAATACGTTCATAAATACTATCATTTAATGTTAAATAATCGTTTTTTAAAGACATATTTTTGTTTTGTTTTTTCCACTCACAAAATATAAAGTTTCTTTTGAAACATCTTGTAGTATATTGCTCTTTTGAATTAATAATTTTACGGTGTCAAATAGATGTGGTATTTTTTAAAAAAAAGTGCAAGGTGCCTTATATTAGAGGTGAATATTCAACATATTAAACATTCTGGCACTCTATGAAAGGGAGTCCAACCATGTCACTACTATTGACAACAATATACCTGTCAGAGCAAAGGTCCGCGACTAGACGTATTTGCTTCATTTGAGCAACTTTGATAACGATGCAGGTTTTCTGTTCTTTCAATATATTTTGAAAAAATAACATATTTTATTTTTGACCAATAAAGGTTTATAAAAGGAGTTACGCATCAAACTTGTTAAAATATTTTCTTATAGAAAAAATCTCTAAACCAGTCATTACCAAGTCTTTTTTGAAAAATATGTAGGTTCCAATCAAACAGCTTGAGTTTTGAATTGTTTGAAAGTTCATTTGATATCAACTGAACAGTCTCGATTCATGTTTGATCCTTTTCAGAAAAATATTTATATTAAAGTAATAAAGTTGACAATAATATTTTTTTTAAGATAATAAATCAAATTATTTATCCTCTATAAATCAATTTAAGTTTTGTTGTTTGATCAGTCACGTTGCAACCACCAAAATGGGTAATACGTGCAGCTTTTCAAAAATATATCAAAAATTTAAAAAAAAAAAAAACATAAATAGCTCCAGTAGCTATTCAAAAATATTTTACAGAAGCCCAATAACATACAAAGCATATACTCAGTTTGAGGCTCCATCGACTGCTTTATCTTTTGTATGACAATCTTTTGATTGGGCGACGCAACATACGATCTAGACCAGTCGACGATCTTTTATTGTATGACCAATGGTTATGCAAATGTTTGGTGAACAATTTGGCCGACATTCGACAACCAAATGTTGGAAACGGTTAAGCACTAGCTGTACCAGACATACGTCGCATATAGTGAGAGTTTAAGCTTTCCATTGAACGGAAACAGTTGTTTGATTTGATTCGAATCTTTGTCACTTTTTTTCATGATCTCGCTCCAATTTCGGACGAATGTTTTTTCTTCTTCTGCTTCGTCCTCTACAACGACGGCAGCTCACGGCTCATTAAATACAAAGAAATATGTCTTCATTATTGAGGCCGTACACTGTTTTGTTTATGGTGATTGCAAAATATACACAATTTTTGCAAATGATGTCGATTTTGATTGTCGACTATCGATAGAAATCCGACAATTGGTGTCATTAGGAAATTCAATTCTTTTTCTTTGATTTTTATTGAGTTTGAAAGAATTGACCATTCAACATTTAATTGATATTGGCGTATTGATATTACAATGAATGGAAACAAGAAAAAGTTGGATCTGTTTACATCTCAATCAAATGCCAAATGTGTGACCTGGATTGGATCTGGAATAATTGAAAGTATTTATTTTGATAATTTTACAGTTATTTAAACTAATTTGGTACGTCTGAAAGTGATACTTTTCCATATCCGCTCAATTTAATGCAAAGAAATGAAACCATATTCCCTAAATGTTACTTAAACAATTGAAAAGTGTGCATCGAAATAATTGGTCTAGCGTCCTTCTGCTTCAGAAAATAATGTTATGTATCAAAAGACTGCAATTCAATGAAACAATACATGATCATATTGATGAAATCTTCTAATTGAACTTGTCCATAATTGGCCGATTCGAACTGACGCATTTGTTTCGTTTTTCACAACCAAATTTTTTTTAAATAAGTAACTCAGAAATTGAATCACAGATCACGCATATGTTGATCGATTTGGATAGATAGATTTATATCGCAAAACCTTCTAAAATTGGATCAACTACAACTTTCTCACATTTCCATCATATTAATGTTTTCTGGCGAAAAAACACATCAGTCAGACAACATTTCCTAAGAACCTATGGCCGCAAGTTTTGCAATTACAACTGCGGTGTGTGGTGTAAACATCACTAAATGCATATACATACCTACTGATAGTAAGTTACCAGTAAAAAGGAATTGGTCTTGCAAATACATTTGAGAAAGAGAGCATATCTGACAAAATAAGCGATTTTTTTTCAAATTAGTCATATCCAAATTCTTAGTAATTAAAAGGGACATAAAGAAATAACAACTTGTTTGAAAATTTTTGAAAATTTTGAAATCAAAAGTGTAAATCCAACCCATTTGCATCGAGCTAGCGACGATGTAATTGTTTGTAATTGGTTTTAGCTAGCACGGCAAAAAAATATTGCCAATTCCCGGGACAAATCAATATAATGTCCTGAAAATACAAATAAAAAACAACTAAAAAATTTCGATTCTATCGCTTCAAATGGATAGTTTGTGGACATTGCGAATCTGCACAACATCATTTATAAAGTAATGAATGGTGAAGTTCATGATGTAAGATTGATTTCAAAAAGAACCTAACGAAACTTTGCGAAGATTACAAGGCTAAAAATAATTTTTAACTTAAATGAAAGTGGATTGTTCTTTAGAGCGATTTTCGATAAATCATTTCTGTGAAAAATTGACGTTGCATTGAAGGAAAAATTGTAAAAAACAAAGCTGGTGTTGGCTTTGTATGCAATGGATTAGGTGAGACAGACAAGGGCTTTTAAAACATGTAGTTCTAATCATCTTTACTCATCAGTTGGCGTAGCAACAAAACCGCATGGATCAAATCGCAGTTATTTGAAGAGAGATTACAATATTGAACCAAAAAATAGGGCAAGAAAATCAAAATGTTTTGATATGTATGGAAAAAATAGTTTAGTTTGAAAAACCAAAAAAAATCTAAACATCCAAATTTTTAATGAATTTATATTCAAATAAACGATAAGATTATTATGACATGAATTGGATTAACATTGATATCAATAAATTTGTCTGAGACTTTTAAAATACAAAATCTTCACGTTTTGGATTGATTTGTTAAACCTATAAAAAATGGCAAAACCGGAGACTATTATCCTAACAAAGATATGGAAAGATTTTCCAGGAATGCTCAACGAAACAAGAAAACGCTTAGAAAATAATACCATAAAAATGAACGATGCACCTAAGCTATTTGCACCTCTTGCCAATTATATTAGTATCGCATGTAGTAATTTTGAATAGTACGAATAGGCTGCCAAAGATAAAAATCCAAAACCAACAATTTTTTTATTATCAAAAATTTCGCAGTTGAACGACAGAAAAACAAATCTTCTTAAAAGATTCTTTCTTTAATCGGCACACAAGATACTTATACCAAACAATGAAGGAAATCATACATTCAAGTTGATAAACGATTAAGTCTTCTTTGTCAAGCTCTATACATATAATCTGTAATCTAAACAGACGGATTTGTCTATGTATGGAAAAGTCTGCTATCAGCTTTGACGCTTTAACAAATTTACTAAATTGAAATTTCAAAAGAAAAAAATCAAAAAAAAAAACAATCACGAAAATATTTGGAAACGTTTTTATTTTGTTTTTTCTTACTAACTTTGTACATTCAGTCTACTTTAGATAAATAATAATATTATGAGAAAGGAAACGTTTCATTGATTTCAAATGATCATACACCAAGAATCCACTGATATGTTGGCTTCTTCACAGCTACTTCTGTTTATTGCTCACTCCCATTGTTTCGTTCCCCTAACCCTATTCAATAAAAATGAAAAATCCCAATATAAATTTCATATTACCAAGCCCTGGATATTTTCTGGTAGCTTAGCTGCTTGCCAACACAAGAGCGCACCTACCTACATTTACCACGTTTCTGCCCAAGGCTATGATACATCCCCTCGTTGATATATCAGTGTCCAATCCCAGGGCAATCCGGGAGTCTTCAAATAAATTACCACAATGTCTGCAATTGGTTCACGACGAGGTGTCATGGTTTTTACCCATGCCAAATATGTTACATGTCTTCCACTCTTATTAATTTCTTCCCATTTTCGTGGGTAACTTGGCTCAGCCAAGCCGTAAACTACACAAATGTACCGACATTGTCGTTGCAGAAGCACTCAGCCGTTACAAAGAGGGGTGCTATTTGGTTACCTTTTGGTGTTCCACCATAATGGGAAGTGTCAATGATTACCGCACATGTAAAGTCGGAGATTTGAACGTGTTATTAATGGAATAAATGTGATTCTGATGTAGTTACATGCCTGGTCTTTTGTATGAAGTGATGGCTGATGTATTTCTCTTCTCAGCTGGTTGCATCTGTGAAATGTTGGGAGGGTAGACTGTAGTGGAATATTTACAAGCCACACTGTATTGACATTAACAACCTCTGGAAAGCATATCACTGGTATTTTTACTGATAGCAGGATTTGAACACCAGCCAGGAATTTAAAAATTTCCATCAGGAATATGCCATTGTTCACATCTTAGTTCTGACTGAACCAACTTTTGATAACTCTTGACATTCACACACAAAATGAAAATTCTTTCAGAAACCTTTCATAAATTTTTGATGGAAGCGTCAATATGTGATTATTATTTTAAAATATATAAACGCTACACTAAATGCTTAACTTGGCTTTTTAGAAGAAAAACACAATTTTATTTCATTTCAATAGTGCGCTCCTACTAAAAACATTGAAGGATAACTTGATCATTTCAACGCTAGTATACCTATCTTTATTGATTTTTCCTTCAAATAAAGTCAATGGTCTCAATTCCATTTACAGCATAGCGCTCTCTTATATCCTAGCGAATAAAATTTTACAGCCAAAGTACCTCCAATAGATTATCAAGCCCAGCAAGAAATACAGATTGTTTTGATCACATCTGCGATATATTTTCTCGACTAAATTCTCCATCAAAATCTCACGCGTTTTTCACAATTGATTTTTCAAGCATTCAAACCTTTAGGCAGTCCCAAAAATTTAATGATCGCACATTTTTAACCATGGTAAATACAAAGTATTGACGAACGAACAACCCGAAATTTTAGATATTAAAAAATACTGAAGAGGAAGAATGAACTCACGAGATATTTGGTAGAGTTTAGTTTTAATCGAGTTTATTATTCATTTACGACAGATCTACGATAAAACATGGTTGAATTGATGATCATAAAGGATTTTATGTGTCCAGCGCTCAAAAGTATTTTTTTTTCGTTTTATAACTCGCAGCGAATACAATTGCTTTGGCGTCAATAATAATATCTTTTTATTTTGCTTATGTTTTAGCTATGATAGATGCTTACTAGACACGTTATGTGAAATCTTATAGAATGGTTATCTTTATACAATTCGGTTTAATGGCGTTGGTATGGTGACTGAAAAGTGGAAGAAGTGTCTAGTTATAATATTTTGAAGATATCCAAATATAGGGTGATGTAATAATATACTATGGACAAGATTAAGAGCATTGAGAGTTGTAAATCAAGCATTTACTTCTTCTTTTTTTTTTGAATATTAGGAGTTGGAATCTACAAAGCTTTCAACTTCATCCGTGAACGGCTTTTGTTTTTAAGACCGTTAGCGATTAATATGCAAAACTGGGCAAAGTAGTAATCTCCGCAATTTCTCGCGGTGGTTCGGGCAAATGAACTCATATATTCACTCGCTACCCATTAAGCGGAAACACAGTCAACACTCTGCTGGCAACTTGCATCTTCTAACCCATAAAATCTCAACTCGGATCCCATCTTTTACCAACTTTCCCATATCGAAAAATGCAGATGATTGCCAGACGACCTTTTTCTCTGCCCATTTTTTCATCTCGTCGTCGTGTCGATTCTCTTCGATCTGCCTTTTGATATTATTATCATAATCATAACAATATATCAATGTTTGAATGTTCGAATGTTTCTAGCGGTGAGAATTTTTTCAGGTGTATGAAATTCATGGGTGCTGGTGGCTGCTGCTACTCTTCGCCGCGCCACTCAACTTGCACACATAATTTATTCGTGGTCAAAGTTGACTAAGAAATTTAATTCAGGTGATATGAATATAAATTCCATTTGAGTATCTGGAAAAGAAACGTTCTTTTTTTTGGGTTTATTTGGTTGTTGGCGCGGCACCTCTGAAGTGACTCTTTTGAAGAGGATTCCGCACTGGTGCCGCCACCAACACCATCAACGCCGCCGCAGATGCTTTGCCCGTCTACAGGTTTGTTAAGCTTGTATAATGGAATCATTGGCTGGAAGCATGATTGCCCGGTTTTGTGACCAATCAATGAATGAATCTGCAATAGAATTATGGTGGGAAAATTTAATTTGCCTCATTTCGGGCTTCAGGATGGGAAAAATGATTTATCTCAAATTTGAGTTGTAATTTTGGCTTACTAAACCAGGTTTTTTCACCTCATTTTAGTGATTTTTCCTTGAACAAATGTACATACAATTTTTATTAATAACTTCCCATAATAGCACGCTACTTAAATAAATACAGCTCTTAAGAATAAAACCTCAAATCAGTTACCTATCATGAAGAATTCGAATTAAATATTAGTCAAACGCTTGCTGTTGCAGGCTCGTATTTATTATTGGCATATTTTTCATTGTCTAAGGACTCATGCAATGGTAAATAGGGTTTCATTTGACATCCTCATGCTTAAGTTGACAGCAAATAATCAAAATGGCTAATAGCATCTAAAATATGTATTTATGGTTGATGCATTTCCAAAGCCTCGGTCCGTTTACATTCCACGGAGATGGTTTTGGTTGTCCACTTGTTCTACAGTTCCAGTCTGAAAATATGGATGCCTAATCATTTATAAAAGCTCTTAAGCATGAATATAATCTCAGGAATGGCAATATTTTGCTTTAAAATCAAAGGAAAATTCGATGAAAATACATTAAACCCATTCGTTGCCAAGCCCAAATCATATGAAGTTATTCCCATTGTCAATTACATTTTAAGTGCTAATTTTTACCTAAGCTATGCTATTTCTTGGTGAAAGCTCATAAATTCATCATATATAATCATTTACAAAGACTTCTCGTCTCGTCTCTGGCAATAGTAAAGAATCAGGACTCGATATCCTTTTCCATATTTTTGCATTTTTTGTCAGAAAAGCAGGACGAGTATATGTACTCATCTCGGCAATGCATAACACCTCGCTAATGACGAGTATACCCGTCCTTGGCAGTGAATGGGTTAAACCAGTTGTTTCCATTCAGACCAGTTAGAATGTAATTTTTTTGTTGCAGCAGACACCTACTTGTTTGGAGAACTGTAGTTCATTGGTACATGGTGTCAAACAAAGTGATGAAATTGAGTATATCAACTAGCGACATCTATTGAATATGTTCACATCGATTACTAGCTTGTTTTGATCCATGATTTTGTCCAAATTACGCTTCGTAAAAAATGTGAAAATGTGTAGAAAACTAAACCCGATAATGATCAACATCACGAATATTGCCAAAATTATGTAGTTTTAGACAAAACAAATAGGCTATAATACACATTGCCTTGGAGTTTCGATTTTCTACGTACCATAACATTATCGTTTAAACAGGCCTGATTAGTTTCATTATAGTAGTATGTCTTCACAAATTGTGCGTCTATAGATTGTAAATTTTACACCAATTTCTGCTTTGAATATTTCTACCATGAACGGAAGAAGAACGAGAAGCTAGGCTTGATAACAAGAATTTCCATTGTTAAATTTGAAACCCTTAACGAACTTTATCCATGACTCACGGCGCCACAAAATACCACCAATAATTTGTTATGAAAACCAATAATTTTGTTATGAATTTTTAAAGTTAAAAACATAAGTATCAACGTAAATTATTTTAATTTCAACATTATAATGGACCGAAGCATCTTAAATTATACTTTCTGGGATAAAAATGCAACAATGACGCATTTAAAAAATTAGTTTCTATAAAAATACTCTTTCATAGACGCAAATTTTTTGGCTACATTTTTGCTTGTTGTTATTATTTTGGATGAGAATTCTTCCACCGAAACAATTTTTGGTTTTTTAATCAATCAAAATTTCTGTCAAAAAAACTATTTATTTATACGAGTGAAACTTTTCTAGGTTATGAATAACTTTTTTGTAAAAATGCATACTTTGAGAAACTGCTGCAATAATAAATTCAAACCGCGAATATTTTCTCTAAATATTTTCTTAGTTAGTTAAAAATTATCTAATATTATTCACAAAAAGTAAAAAGTATTAATGCGATTCAAGAAAGATTTTTTTTTAAATCGAAAATAATTACGTGACAAAACACACACGAGAAAAAATTAATACAAAAGTAACGAATACCAAGCAACGATCACCAGTTTAAATCATTTTGCATACTTTACAATTTGGTCATATCACATTACAAATTTCGTTTTCAACCCCCAAAAATTTCAGAAGTAGGTGATCTGAGTAAATTAAAGAATAAAACATGTAAATAGTAAAAAAAATTTACTCACATAAAAAGGACTATTGAAGGCCGTTGCCCAAAATCTTTTCTAATATATGAATATGCAATGTAGTGCAAAAAATTGCACGGACAATTTTCAAAAAGACCTTTGCCATGAATTAAAAGAAAAAAGTAATTAGAAATTAGGCAAACTGTTGTAATTTTTCAAAGTTTTTGACAGAAGAAGTAGCGATTGTGACAAGTTTTTGCCATGATCTGAGTGGATGTTGCACGAACAAGCCATTTGGAACCTCACCAGATGTATTTGATTGTCTTAGGGATTAAAGATCATATATGCATAAGCCATTCTAACTTACCGGTTTTCAAAGCATAAGATATGCAAATACTACCCACCTGACTCTCGCTCTACCTTCACTTCTGCAATAATCCATCTCAACAACTATCATTGAAACATCTTCAAATTTGAAAAATTGCTAGCATATTAGCATTGAAGTGTCGACAAGTGTACATGCATCAATATTTGCCATCACCTGTCACGATCTTCAAACAAAACATGTACAACGCGGCTTCCTCTTTGCGTTGCGTACCACGCGACCTTGTACTTTCGCCGTCTTCCGTCTGCAGCCCAAACATTCGCAACATTGTGCTTTTTCGTCGACAAGTCTTCAAAAGACAAATTTCTATCCCTTGGACACATGTTTCCATGTAAAAATTTATTGCATTAGCGGCCAAATAACAATTCACAACTTTATCACAAGTATCATTGTCTCGGGCCACTTTTAGAAACTCGTGGCTGCTTGCGAAAATTAAATACACTTTCAAACAATCCGATGAAAGTAATATGTTAGGAAAATCGGAATCTAAATCTGAAGCTAAGGCTGAATTTGAAGCTGACTTCAAGGTAGAATAGTGCTTGGCTAAGATGTTGGTAAGCCTATTGGTACTGCGGCAGACACAGTGCACAGATCGAATGGATTTGAATACGACGAAACAATGAGTGGATTACCCACAAGTTCCAAGGCATGCCCAAGACTTATGCCTTCAATGCTAGTACCGTACAAGGCGCCTCTGGTTGCACAATGGGCCAAAGAAATAGAGTTTGACTAAAAATTACGGAAAAGTGACCTAAAGTCTAGTCAATTCATGTTGCTGATTCACTCATTTTTATAGGCGCTACAGGAGCATTACGCATAAGTGCTACTTTAATAGCTCTTACAGATCAGTAAATTAGCAAATGTTTGAACCACTCCTCAATTTTCATGTGAAAACAATGGTAGATATCTCGAATGCAAGAAATTTTGGTGGATGATAGCAACGACTATATATATACATATTTTTTAAATGACGCAGAAATCAAATTATTACCACTTTCAGAATCGCGCACTACTAGACAACGTTTCAATAAGATTTGATTTATGAAAAATCGTTGTACTTACTGCAATTGAAAAAGACCCACAAATTGTTAGAGCTATATGAAAATTATCAACATATGTAGCTTTTCTAACAACTAATCAATGCATTTATCGCAGGCTACATGCATCTGTTACGAGAAAACGAAACTGTGCAATCGGTTACTCTGGCTTCTTGGAAAATTATTAACTTCCCAGTATATGAAGTTCTTGTTTTGTACTGTTTTTGCACTGTGCAACCAAATCTTCGATCTTTTTTGACCATAACACATTGCAAGTGAGTCCAGGTTATAGCTAATTAGTAACGAAGCATTTAGTTGGCATCTGCATAACGATATACACATAGTCTCAAAATTGAAGGCACAAACATATAAATGCCAAAATATTATTCAATGTTACTACAATTGTAGTAAATTTCTCGAATTGGCATTTTATTCTGTAAGTGCGTGCTCTTCTTTATAATATACACAAAATTCATAACAAAAAAATGGAATCTATCAAAAAAATTTGCTATTTTGATGTCAACTGTACCACTTACGAGTGACACAAAATTAAAGGCACACGTGCATCTAACAAGATATTTCTTAGAATTTGATGATGCAATTACTTTTCATGCTTTACAAATATTGATTTTTGGGTGAACGTTAGTGACTAGCTGAGTTAGGTGTGTTTTTAAAAAAAAAATTTTTTTTTTACATAAATAAATAAAAAAAGCTGTAATGGATAAACGGAGAAAAGAAGCCACAGTTGGGGAAAGAAAGATTATTATTAAGCTTGTTTAGCAAGGTAAAACATATCGGGAAGTAGGAAAAATATTTGGAAGATCATTTTTTCAGTAAGAACTGTAGTCAACAAATGGAAAAATGACGGAACTTTCATTTAATAAAACGGGACACGGACGAGAAAAGCAATTGTCAGCTAAAGATGAGCAATACATTCGTCGGGAAATAGAAAAGTGTCCAAAGAAGCTGATTAATAATGTGAGGGCTGAAGGTTCTCATATGATCCAAAAACCGATATCCAAGGTAACTATTAGAAGAACATTGCGAAACCATGGTTTAAATGTAAGAAAAGCCCGTAAAAAGCCATTTATATCAGAAGCAAATAGCAAAAACGGTTAGAGTTTGCGAAAACTTACGTAAATGAGGGTCCAGATTTCTGAAAAAACATAATATTCAGTGATCAAAGTAAGTTCAACGTATTTGGCTCTGATGGCGGACAAATAATTCGGAGGAAAGCGAATACCGAGCTAAAGAAAGAAAATTTGTGCGGAACCGTAAAACATGGAGCATTGCCTCCTCCTGATGGTTTGGGGCTGCATGTCTGCAGAAGGAGTCGCCAACATGAAACTTGTAGAGACCACTATGGACAAATTTAAATACCTCAATATTCTGAAAAGGAATTTAAAATCAAGTGCTATTAAATTCGGACTATCGCATGTGTTTTGGTTTCAACAAGATAATGATCCAAACCACACCGCACATATCTTAAAGATGTGGTTGCTTAATAATACGCCGAAACAATTGAAAACTCCACTTCAGTCACCAGACCTTAACCCAATAGAACATTTGTGGTCAGTACTTGAGCAACAAATCTGAAAATTTTCAATTGCAAACAAATCCGAGCTGAAGTCAATAATAACAAGGTAATGTCAAAATTTATCCCAACCATAACAAAAAAGTTAACGGAAAGTATGCCTAGAAGACTACAAGCAGTAATCAAAGCCAAAGGATATCCAACTAAGTACTAATAATAAATTATTTTACATTTTTCTAGTGATCTTGAAGTTTGTGCCGTCAATTTTGTGTCTTGAATTTTTGTTGTTAATTTTTTCTTGTTACTTAATTCTTTTATTTTATTCATTTTAGTATAGTAAGTCTTCAATTTAATAAAAAAAATGTGATAATAAACGGACATTAGTTTTTATATGATTAAAAGTTTTCATATTTATTGCTTGCCTTTAATTTTGTGACTATGTGTAGGTAATACTTCTTCTATGTTGTGGTCATTGGCATATCATTAAAGACAGTAAAGGTCATGCAGTAGAAGCACCTGGTACCTAGCTACTTTCTTCTTTAGTACTCTGAGTGTTTACTATCCGATGATTTCAGCAGATTTTTGTTTGAAGTGTAAATGGGATAGGACTATCAACTGAAAACAACTCGTTGCCTAGAATAAGAATCATGAAAAACTAGTCAAACAAAAACACCCTTAGGTAAAAGCACAATCCCGTAAAAATTTTATTATCGTTTTTTAATTTTTTAAAAAAAAAGTGCAAAAAATTAGGTTTTTTTTAATAAACAATAAATTTTTAACCTGATTTACGGAAGACAGTATTCAATTTTTATAAAATTTATATACTTCAAGCAATGTTTGAAAAAACGTCATCAAAACTTTTTCTCATGAAAGCAAGAAACATCAAATAAAAAATAAAAAATCATTAACAGTCATCATGATCTTCAAGGTCATTTCTTCCATTCACTATATCTCACGAACCAGATATAATATTTGCATTATTAGGGAGTCAATCGACGTGTTGTAACATGTTTTTGATTATTTCAACATTATAAAAATCCGTTTCAGCGGTTGTTTTAATTTAATAGAAGAAAGTGCAAATACTTAGGTTTTTTTCATAAAAAATATTTTTTTAACCTGACTTGCACAACACAGTAATAAATGTTTATAAAAGTTATACATTCCTGTCAGTTTTTGAAGAGAAACCAGCAAAACTTTTTTCATGATTCTGAAAAAAATTCAATTAAAAATAAAAAATCATTCAAATTTACCCAATGAAAAGGGTTCTTCCGAATGATATTACCTTATATCTTTTATTCTAAAGACTTGGTTGTAAAGTCAATCAAAGTTTTAAAATGTTTGGATAATTTGAGCAGATTTATAATAGTTTTTGCAGTCTTTTAATTAAAAAAAGCGGCTTAAATTTTGAAAACCATCAAAATTTCAATCAAATTTGCATTTCTGGTAATCAATCATCATCACCCATCCACCAAAAGCCTTACGTAGTCAATGGATGCTCCCGTAGATGATATGATTAATATTAACTAATTCCTGTTACTGCTATGAATACCTCTCATTATTATTATTTAAAGTAGTACTATTTTCAAAATTATTATTGTGTTTAATATTTTTAATGTTTATCTAGATATTACTGGGAAGTTGACCGTGTGGACCTCAAGGGTCGCACTTCGCGGCTTGTTTCACAATATAAGTTGAAAGAATACTCTTTGCACTTAATTCTCGAAGGAACAGGAACCACACAGAGCACAGCAACATTTTCCATCAACGAATCACCGACCGCTGAGCTCTCTTCGCAAAAACTAAACTTCAAGCTGAGCTGCTCTTCAATGATATTGTCTATTCAAATTTCCAATAAAGTTTACCGAAAAGTTGTCTGCCAAACTTCATTCTTTTTTTAGCGTGCGGCATATTTGAAGGTAATATACATAGTTTATGTATACTCCATCGAAATAGATCTTAAAGGTTTTTTCTTGGCTACGACGAGAGCTCCAATAATAGCCTCGGCGGTACTTTGACTTTGATGTAACCGAGAAAAATAGCCTAAGCCCAATTTTTATTTGTATCGCGGATTTTTAGCCAAAAATTCATATGGCTGTGAAACGTAGTATGCACAGTTGGTGTTATTATCTGTGCCAATATTACGAAATGTACGAAGCATCGTAAGAACTTTGTGTACTGTGTTGTGAATAAAACATTACAGAGAAAAGGCGTTAAAACACTCATATTTACATGCACATGCATGGAAACCACGGAGAAAGTAGCGACTTTTTCTTTGTATTAACGGTTTTCAAAACAATCAATTGGCAAGGACATGCCTAAAAAGAAATAGTTGGAATTGTTTCAAAACTTATTTTATTTAGTTGAAGCCACAGATCCAGTTATTGAAACCAGCTGAGAGTATAAAACACGACTACTACTTCGAAAACTACTTTTCACCTGGACTTATTGTTGTTTTCTTTGAAGTGTTTCCCATTTACATTATATTAGCGGCCAGTATGCATTTGTCAACACTGCACCTGTTATTTGACTTCATGCATGCATATGAATATTCAAAACTAATGTATGCTTAACCCTAACGTGCTATCATTTCGTGATTTACGTTCTACCTTTATTTTTTTAAGTCAAGTATCTTAATAGTTATCACTCGCTTATTTCACAAGATACAGATACTTATAAAGCTTATTTTCTTATACTAAAGCCTGATGATTTCCTATTATTGGCTTTCTTCATATAAATCAATATTTCCCACCATATGTCGTGCACATTAGACTTAACTTATCCCGCAATGGATCTGATTATGTTCGAACTTCGCAGTTCGTTTTCACATCGAAAATACAAGCGCCAAACACGACAAGATCTCTCGGAGGCAGCGCAGCCTAATTATAAATTCTAAGAGCGTTTTATTTTCCTCGAACGCGATCAATACCGTTCAGAGGAAGCCCAATTGTCAGATAAATCAACAGAGAACCAAGCTTCCACGGGAACAGAACAAAAACCTTCCCCCAAAAGAATGACTGACTACCTGGTTGGCGCAGCTCGCTTCCGAGGCTGACTTCTTGGGCACCACCACTCAAGAAGTAGCTTCGGATCTCATGTCGTATTAAATATTGGATACCTCCTGTCACAACATTTCGGGGAGATTGCTTTTGCTTGCTCGCCTTTTTTGGTCGCGGAGTCCACTGGAAACGGATCCGAGGCATAGCTGAAATTTTGGAGCTAGTCTGACTTCGGGTCATAAACACTGAGATCCACTCGGATGGATCTTGAATGTTGCAAACCTGTTCTAAACGTCCGCGTCGTAGTCGCACCAAGATCTTTCCATGTCTTTCGATACTCGCGTCGACTTTGTATCTTGTATCTTTTGACATGGACTGAGCTCCAATGATTATGATATCATAAACGATCCAACATGTCAGGATCAGATTAACATGTTTCGGCATAGTTTTTGTTTTGTAGACACCTATCAGATCATCTCGTAATATCTGTCACATTAAGAGGATTTTATCGTACGTAAGATTAATTTCTTTTGGAATCGTTTTGGAAGGGCATAGAAATTTCTTTGAACAACACATGAATAAATTTGTTATTGCTTTTTATTCGCGTAGTTGGTGAATCAACTGTATCAATTTTAATTCTCTACATTTCTCTGGAAAATTGTATAAAACTAATTTAAAAATTTGGATTGATTGACGAAGACCATACCTGCGGTTGCAAGACCATGGCCGATATCAAGACTTTGCGAGACTACCTAGAAAGAACATTTTTTGCATGTTTCTAAGAATAGTCAACAACACTAATTTTCCAAACAGCCAATCTGCGCAAAAAATAGCAAATAAAAATAATAAATATTTTAGTGTGGAAATGCAAGACTGCAAGCAAGACTACCCATGGCAATCCTTGCTTCAGCAGTGTCATCCAAACTTGTGTAGGTATTTATATTGATACTATGAAAGTCTACTTGAATAGCAATAACATATCGGAAAATTTTGAGACACGTGTTTGAATCTAAAGTGTATTCGCAATCGATAGAAATATTAAGACAAAAGTGTTCTGATTTTCAATGGAAACATTTAAAGACAGCCTTTTCCAACACTGTCAAATAAACACTTCGCTGAATATAGCTGGTAGTGCGGAAGTTAGCTTATAAAATATAAAACCAGAACTTTGAGGCCAATGAAATATGTGACAGAATTCTTTTCATACGGGCTTGAGAGAAGATACTAGCAAACTGTCCACAATTCAATGGAAGTAAACCAAATTTAAAATGACTGGCACTCAATTTGAATAATTCAAAACCTTACTAAATAATGTATATTTACGATGGATAAATTCAAGCGATCTCTGGGTACTCAAAAACATTTTTCGTAAAGTTTGCGCAGAGCGTGATAGAACTACCGCAAAAGACTTCCCAATAAAGATTGTAAAACCTGTAAAATTAGAGGACGAATCAGACGAATAAAACTGAAAAAATTGAATTTATGAACATATTTTCTAACAGATTTGATTAAGAAGAAAGTAAAGAAACTGGTCGGCACTTTTTTGCCAAATAGATAAGGTCATTTTCATTTATTTCCAATAATGCGGGGATATTTCCTCAGAGAGGTTTCTATTAAAGATGATGCTTAATAGAAAACTTATATCACTTCTAGTTTAACTTAGCAGCCTACTTTAGTATTAAGAACCTTAATCTGTAATTCAACGAGGTATGTTAAGTCAAAGAAAGTGATTCGCAAGAAGTGAAGTTGTGTTGTTATCTCAAATTTGAGCCTAAAAATGATTTAAGTGAAGAAAAATCGACTAAAAGGGCATGCATATAAGTTACACTTCGAAGAAATACCAAAATGCATAGAGGCTGAAAGAACTATGTCAGAGCTACGAAATTATTAAGTTGCCGGTATTAAAAGAATTTTCGGTATTTTTTGGTACATTTCTCATTTTGTATTAAGGCAACTCTGAAAAAATGAAGAAGTACATTCTTCGTGCCGTGGTTCTAACTTGGGAAACTTTATAATTATTGTAACGATATTTTGCTTCCTTGCGTACCCAGTGAAGTAGATAAGCATGAATTGGAAATTGGAAGTGGCGTTCATTTTTTTTAATTTCCACTTCCGTTGTGCTTTCTATATTACGGGGAAGCACTTTTTCTTCGAACTATCGTTCTATAGTTGCATACATGAGTAGAAGGTCCCAAGAGATTGCTTTCATTTTTTTTTATATCCTCTTTAGACTTAAGACTACCCTAAAAAGCATAGATTTGCATGATGAGTTCGAATGAAATACCGATCATATTTGTCTTCAAATAGCACGTGGATAGCTGTGAGTAGTGCTGTCGTATAGAGTTTTTAGTTTTAGAATTAGAGTTAATTGCTTTATTGAAGCTATTTTTCTGACTTCTATATAGTGGCAGGTATTTCCTAAAGTTACAGTAAAATCAGTCAGTATGCGTAAATTTTATGAAAAAGATAGAAAATATTGCTAGTAAGCGCCTAAATAAACTGCTGAAATTAATTTCACTAAGAAAAAATTGCACAAGATGAACGAAAATTTTGAATGGCTCCATAAACTACTTACCTTGTTTTGTTGTCGAATTGAAACATTGCATTGAATTGAGAAAAAACACGCTTCTATAGTCCATCCCTAACTTCAGTTTGGTTTTTACACGAGAGAGATTAAGGATGTTATACAACCATTTATCTCATTTCAATCGACATAATTAAAAAGGATTAGAAATAATGATTGTTCGGTATATAAGGAGATGACTCTAACAGGTCATTTTTCGATTTTTTTTTGTTTTTCTTGACCGATTTTTTTATGATAAGAAAAATAAAAATAAAGAATATAAATATGCATGACAATTTTATTTTTATTTTTTTCAAATTTGTATTTGTACAGTTTAATAATTTTTGATCGAAAAAGAAATTTGTGCACATATTCTGCACTTCGAGGAAATGAAAAATTGAAAAAATTATTTGTTGAAATTTACGGCAATTATTCGAAAATTTTAATTTTTGAACATATTCAAATGTTGATTTCGTTTATAAATAAGCATTAACATTTTGTTTACATAATCGTGAGATTTTTTATGCCTTCAGTTTGCTTAATAAAAATGAAGCTCTGAGACGGCTTTCACCTGGTAGGCTTTCGAAGATGCTGGGTCAGCTTGATTGCTACAAATGCTGTTTCGATAAGTCACTTGAAAAATATCGACATGTTAATTCAGTATATAATAAACCAAGAACAATCACGTATTTGAGCTACTTTCACCTGCAAGATCAATGGAACTAGTTAGGCATTTCAAATCCTAATTTACGATAGCACCTTGACGAAAAACAGATACTTTTGAACCAGTTTAGAAACGTGCCAAAAAATTTATTCAATGTGTTTCGATCATCAAAACAGCAATGATTTTTGCTCAGCTCCCAGATCTACCTATTTTTCCAAGCTTTCTTATTCCGTTAGAAAAATCCAACACTTTATCTAGCCTGGAAAAAATGAAATGTACATTTATAGTTGAAGAAAATCTTAATTCTATAATATATCTGAAAAGTCAGTCAGAAAATCCCAAATTCGCGGAACATGTTTTTTCCTTCCAAGCTAAGATAAAGTTCAAGCAAATTTTAAGAGTTCTCGTTAATTTTGACATTGAAGAGGGGATTAGTTTGTTTAATCTAACATATTTTGGCAATAAAACCACGGCATAATCAATTATATAGAAAATTCCGCCTGGATAATAACTCAAATCAATTTTTTTGCCAATTTTTATATTTTCATAGTAAACGGTTGGTTTTTCTCACACACGAGAATGAATTTTGTGTTTGGAATAAAGAAGGATTGAAAATTACACAAGTTTTTCCCTTGTATTTTGGAGATCCGTGAGAATGTGATATTTATACAGTTGGCATGAATGTTTCGTGGTTGACCTTATTTTCCAAATATGCCGAAATTTATTGGTTGAGTTATTTGTCAGATGCATCTGTTTTATATCTGATACATTTAGGTAAACGTCTCTAATTATTTTAAAAAATCACCTAAATAAATGCAACGACAAGTTTAAGATTTCAGCCTAGAATTTAATACAGATTTAAGTACAAATAAATAGAATGGAATAGTTCACAATCCTATTCATGCTCATTCTATCGGCTTGATGATAGCAACAAAATCATCTTTTGTATGCACGAAGTATCACCGATTCACCCTGTCCAACTCACACACTGCTGAATGATGAATGAGTAATTGACGATGAGCCCACTTCATATTTTTTGCAAGAATTCCTGGGCTGTCTGCCCAAAATCCTTGCAACTTATCAATATTGCATGCCATTTTCCGTTCAGCGTTGCAATAGAACGGCGTCATGGAATTTGGACCAGGTGATTTGACTTTTAGCACGTTACATTTCAAATCCATTATCAGTTCATCAAACGAATAAATGTGCAACGCAGCCATATCCTGGTGATCCTTGGAGAATCTTGAATACCAGCCTATTGTTCGATTTTCATACCTTGTCAATTGTTTGTTTTTGTACATACGTACGAGTGTATCTATAAGTGGATGTTGAACTACCCTGAATTCGGTATGTGTTTTAAATTCAGAATTTATTGGGCATGTGCCTGTGCCTCTGCCCGTGAAGAATCATTGTGGCCGAAGATGCTTCAAGTCCTGATTATTGGTTTCATGCCCATATCGTATGAGGCCCATTCGAAAGCGATTTAAGAATCAACAGGGGGCTCACCCAAAGTGTGCAACGAAGAATGCCACTTGAGGGTTTCAATGGGCAGACAGTTGTAAACCTCAAGCACCCCTTAAAACAGTTGTAAAACGGTTCCGCATTGTTAGTTGGCCGCTCGGTCACCCTGCCAATAGCAAAGTGGGAATTCAACGAATGATTGTCACTGTGATAGTTGATGTGGCGCGGCCAAACAATGAAAAGGATCCTTCAAACAGTTTCGAAATAAAGGATATGATCGTTTCGCTCTCATCTCTCATTTTCAATCACATATTGTTTGTTGTTTGGATGATGTTACGTGATTATTGTGTGTTTTTGAAGGATCTACACATATTAACAGTTGAAGGATATCTTTTGGAGCGTGACGATTGTTACTTATCTTGAGAATTGCGGTAGCTGATTTCTTTGTGTAGATGTAATTGAGAGACGAAGATGGTGATTGTTTTAGGTCCATTTTTAATATCAAATTCATTCATATTGTGTCGTCAATTGCGAACGATCAACCTTTCTATGATCAAAAAACTACACAACTGTTTGAAGAGAATATTTTTTTACAGCGCAGTTGTTAGAATCCCAATCGGTATTCCCTTGACTTTGATACCAATAGTATTTTGCTCTCGACAATTTCCGATGGATTTTAAATTCCGGGTTCTCATCAAGGTGTTGTTTTTCCGCACGAAAGAAGCAAGCCAGGTCTCTGAACTCCAACTTATATGGACTTAAATTCACTTTCAAAAATAGGAACATCCATGCGAAACGATTCTTTTTATATCCTACACTTCATGATTGATAAAGAGCCTTTTCTGATCACATCTGTGAAGTTTATCACACGTGATCCACAAATACAAAGCCAACCTTATTGAACATTAAAGATAGGAAGTAATTACTGCAAAAATTGCTTGATTCTTATCAACAGCTTAATTTAGCGATTACCAATTAAACACAAATAGTCAGCGGGATATCAATGCACGAGATTTATCATAATTGTTTTTTTATTGTAATTATTATGCTTTGTTAGTCGCTTTCCAATCCCACAAATTTCGCTCTGCTGAGTTCTATTCCAATGTTTAATATATTATCGATTTGTATTAATGTAAATAGGATCTATTCAATGCAAAATTATTTTTTCTAAGAAGTGTGTTGAATTTTTGATTTCGCAAGAATAGGACGACAGTAATTATGTACCTACTGCATGATTTTGAAGGTTGTGTTTAAGTGTGGGCAGCACAATCTATTTAGCATCACAGTTAGAGAAGATCAAATTGTTCACTATTAGATTTTGATTTGTATTGAAATTCATAATGTGTAAATATTTCGTAAATACTGCACTTGATTTCTGCGAAAATTAAAATTAACAAACCTTTTACTGGTTTACTATAGTGGTCACCTTAGGGTTAACTTCTTGCATTGATCAAATATTGGATTATGTCTAAAGTGTGTGGTAAATTCAAATATCCTTGATATTGGATATTGTGGATTTTATTCTTGTTGCTTTGTTTGAAATTTTAAAAAGAAACGATTCAATTCAAATTTCCAGTGCTTTAATTTATTTTAATCTCCATGATTGTCATCTCTCTGAATTTTTTACTTTGTAAACTAATAATTACTTTTGTGTTGCTATCATATCAATTTCATCGGTTTATATATGTAAATAGCGCGTCTGGTTGAAATCATGGTACTTATTGTTCCATGCCTAAACTACTCAATTTAAAACCCATTTCCTGCGGATCCTTAAAACTGTGGCTTTGACCACAAACAAAAACTCCAATCCGATCGTAATCACATCATTATTTTCCATAAACACCCTCGCGGTAATCGATATCCAACGATTTGCATAAATTTTAGATTGTTTATTGAGCGATTTCCTCTCGTCAGGTAGTCAAGCAAGCGACACATGTTCTGTGCTCGGCGCTTCAGCTTCAGATAATATCTTCATGCATGGAAATCTGGTAAGATAAATATTGATGGCTTGCACGGATGCAGAAAGTGGTAGGAAAAAATACAGATCAACAGGTAAAATATGACAGTAGTTGTCACACAGCTGGCAGTTACCAGTCTGTTTTCACAAAACACCACCGTGTTGACCGTGCTCCCAATACTTGGATGGAATGTTAGATGCCCGCGGAACCTGTCTCCGTGTTTGGCAGCCGAACGATAAGAGCAGGTTCCAGTGTCACATTGAAATTCGTTCCCTGCAAGAACTCTTTGAATAGTTGAGTGGTACCTGTTGCATTTGCCGGTGATTCCGTTGAGCGTTAACCTTTTTTGGACAGGTTTGTGACTACCCATCATAAGTTTTCATAGATTGTGTCGAATATTCAAATTCTTCTATTACTAATAGCTAGTGAACCAAAAGTATCAACTGTAGTAGATTATGATGGCAACGGTGTTAAGCATTTTATTCACTTGATAAAACAGAAAGGGAGTCACAAACACGAACAATTTTAAACAGAGAAATGTGGCTTAAAGTACAAATCCCATGGACTTACAATCACAGACTCAATCGATTCATTTTGCTTCTATTTCAAGAGTATCTTAATCTTAGTCTAATTATTTGTGACCTGTAATATTCCTACGGATAAAGACTTATAGTTAACTATTTTTGAACCTAAGAACACAAAATCGACGTTTTTTCCAACAATTGGACCGACCACGTTGGGCGCTAAAACAAGCTATTGACGATCGTTGCTTAAAATTGATTATTGATAGAATTTATTAAAAAAACACAATCTGCGGAAAATATAGAAAGAAAATTATTGAGTTGGAAATCAATCTTTAAAATAACATTAAAAAAGTTTAAAAAAAAGTATTCTTCAACTTCAATTCTCCGTGTGAACAGGTCCATAACAAAACGCGATGAATTTTTTGCAACTAATTTTTCCATAAATGAGAAAAATCGATAGAACTGCTTCAAGTGGGATGATCCTTTGACGTAAAAACAATATCCAGGTGTCGCACCCAATCAACTTCCAATAGATCAAAATATAGTCAACCCATTTTCGTTCAGAAAAATGATACGAAGCAAAAGTGAAAATGTTTCGAATTGATATTTGTTATTTTCAAATCTCATAACTCCGGTGTTTGGTAAGGTGATACCTGTCGCCTGCTGTCTTCATCCGTGATGTTCCAATCTTGAAGAAAATATGTTAGTTAGAATTGATATTCGAATCGACCAGCTGCTAACAAACTTCCCACTTATCTACCATCAATAATGGATTGGAACTTGCTCTCACGAAATGAACTAAATATTTAACTTGGCTTTCTTAACTTCTTTGCACAATTAATCCTGTAAATATAATATGCCATCGTAAGAAATGTACTGATCCCAAAAGCCTAAGAACAAAATTTTGATGAAAATATCCTGAAATGTATTTTGCATGAAATTAAACACCAGCATTGGCTTCGCAAAATTGATTTGCCTTATTTGTTCGTCATTTTCGTTCACAGCTACTTTAAAAAATGTTAGTGCCTACTTACACCTTGTTGCACACTTTTTCTAAAATTAATATTTTAATGCTAGGTACCGTGTATTAATAACTAGATTACATATTATTAAATATTAGATATATTCCATATTATTAAATAAGCTCTGCGATATACCAAAATTGTGTTTTATTTGCCAACCTGAGTTTAATTGTTGGAAAGCAATAGGATTCAGTGATTTCGAGTGAAGAAGTGAATGGATAGGTTTAAGAACAGCAAAAACGTCGATAATTTGTCACAGAAATTATAAATGTGAAAGGCTTTTAAAATCGAGGAAAAGTTTATCGTTCAAACCGAAAAAAAACAATACAAATTTTTATCAAATATGTATTTAAGATATGAATTGTTTGTCAAACTGTAACACTGAAGAAGGACAACAAACAAAACTGAAATCTTGTATAAAGGAGTGTTGTATGTTCCTTTCTTGAAGAAACATGGTTTCTCATTATCTCGTTAAAAATTTATTAACACAAATTCAGAGGACATAGCAGCCAAACTATACCAAACTTTACCATTAATTGTGAAGATTGGTTGAAAAATGGTGAATTTGTGCTACAGAGTTCAGTGAAACGTCCGCACAATATTCCTGCTTAGTGATGGCTCTCCTCACAAAAGAGTTTTAGAAATTGGTAACTTTTATCGGAAACCTAACTGACAAAACGAATGGCGAAAAATTGTTAAGTGCATGCCAACGAGATCGTATTGAAATTAATGATGACATGTGTGTGTTTTTTGCTCACATAATTGTCATGGCTTTTTTTCTAATTAATTTATTTTAGATAAATTCAACCGAATATATCTAATAAATCTTTTGATGTTTAATGCTGTATAATTCTCGAAATCACAAGTTTTCAATTAGTACTCGAATGGTTATATAGAGTCTAATGACTGTCCACGGTGGGACTTTTATTATAATCTCTATTGGGCGTTCGATTTCAAATCGGAATGATTTTGTGAGTCTTTGATTTTAGTTTCACCAGATTTCAACATCAAATTAAAGCGGCACTAAAGATGTAACCATTATTTTTGAACTTTGAAGTCAAATTTATATTGAAAGATAAACTGCCACGAAATGTTCATTGCACCAAGGCTAAATATTGTATGCATTTTTTTCTAAAATACAATTTTTTTAATCCTCCAATTTCAATTGAAAACAAATAAATGTTAATTTTAATTTTTTTTTTCGTTTACAGACTGAGTTGCGCTCTTGCGCAGCGTGTGGTGAACCGATCTCAGACCGATATTTTCTTGAAGTTGGAGGCTGTTCGTGGCACGGATCATGTCTTAGGTGTTGTGTATGCTTATCACCGCTCGATCGGCAACAATCATGCTTTCTTAGGGAACGACAAGTCTACTGTAAGGCCGATTATGCAAAGTAAGTATAAAAACATGCCTGCCTGCTGAGTGCTAAGGTGAAAAATCTTAAACACGAAAGATAAACTTGTATGTATGTATTTAGAGAGACAGAATGTAGTTACAGCAGACCATTCTATCAGATCGAATACAGACATCAATCGCAACAATTTACGCGAATCAATTTAGTCAGTCTGTCGAATTTAATTGATACGTGCCATCCAAGCCACGTAAAAATATGTCTTAATGTTTAATTCTCCGCAATAATGAGGGTTTTGCCGCCTATTTACATTTATATAAATGATTTCGGTAGAAAGTAAGCTAGAAGTATTTTTTTATCATTTTTAGCCAGGGGAGTATGGGTGTTGCGTGGAAAACGGGACCTTTAATGAAACAAAAAGGGTCGCTTTCACTATAACAATGTACCTTTTGTATTATTCAATTAGGTTCTAATTTCTACATTCTATATGTTTCCTTGCCTTGGACGAATGGCGTTAAGTCACGCGATAAAATACCTATAGAAGGGAATAAGAATGTTAAGGGCGCTAAAATTGCATGAGACGTAGGAATTGGGAGCTACTAGGACATTTAGGAATATTTGAGGAAAGGCTTTTCGTGGTGTTACTATTTAGTATTCAGCATAATAAAAATAATCAACGTCCATTTTGGACACCTATATTCACTTCTACAGCAAAAGAGTTTTGTCCTTGTTTGATACCTTTCACACATTAACGAGTTGAATTTGTTAAGATTGTTTGTTAATATTTGAATAAACAATAACATTTGATAGGTGCTAGTTAAATATCTATTTCCTAAATATGTATAATTTTCGTCGGAGGGACTATACTTCATTATTTTTTGTTGATAATAAAACTACATTTCACTGAAAATCATAATCAATATATTATGGTTTGAAAATCATTTACTTCTTTTATATAGAAATAATTTCTTTCGTTTAAAATGAGAGTGTAATTAGTTTTCAAATTTCTTTTTAATTGGTTTCTTGTGCTACTAACTTCAAAATTGATTCAGATTATTTTTGTTTCGTTTAGTTAACACATTGATAAGTTCATATCCTTACAGCTATCATTTGGTAAACAAAAATACTTTTCTGAGTTTCATTGCAAAGAAGTTTCAAATTTATAAACAATAAAAATTGGATTTTCCCTTGATTTTTGTTTTCAAAAGTAATTACATTTTGGTTATTAGTAAATAAGAAACTGAAAACTGATGAAGACTGTTTTAAAAATAAAAAATAAAACAAGGAAAGAAGAAAGCAGTTGGATGTTTTTTTTCAATATTTTCCCACATTATCTATTTTTGATTTCATAAATTCATTTGGTTTATAAAAATATGATATAAAAGCCTTTAAAAGTGGCCATTTTAAATTGATGATGTTTATTTTTGGAAGCTATGTCTAGCCAAAATTGATGATGAACATATAAATAAGTTCTGAAACTTTGTACCCTCAAAAAATGCTCAACTTTTCAATAGATTAACTGGTTATATCCTCCAAGGGACTCAAGAACTCTTTGAGAGTCTTTTATAAGCCCACCCCCATCTCTCCATTTCAAAATATTGAGGACTGCTTAAATTTCAAATCTGAACAAAAAAGATTATGTTACTCGAAGTCTGGTAGTGGTTTACTTTATTCTCGTACTTTTTATATGCTAGTTCTGAAGGAATTTGGTAAAATTTCTTTAAAAACAACCATCGGAAAAATTAAATCCTTCAGATCCGATTTACTTTTAGTTCTGATTTTTGCTAGGCAATTAACCTTTTCATTTGATATTTCGGATTGTTACTGCTGATGGCTTTCCGAGTCAATTTCAATCCTGTATAGGAGTGCTAATAATATGTATATCATGACATATCTTTTGTTTCAATCTATACTTAACAAACTAACTTAAATTGATTACATTTTTCCGGGCATAAACGATGCCGATGAATTTTTTAACTTTCCAGTATATGGGAAGTTCTTGTAATCGCCTCGAAAATCGAAATTGAAATTTTCAACATTTCCTTACGTTTTGAGGTCTATAGAGTATATATAAAGTGTTTTTAAAAAGGGAGGTGTGTGTGTGTGTGTACGTACGTACGTACGTACGTACGCCATTTTTTAATTTAAGAAAAAAAAGTGCAAAAAATAAGGTATTTTTAAATAAATAATAAATTTTTAACCTGATTTACGGAAGACAGTATCCAATTTTTATAAAATTTATATACTTCAAACAGTGCTTGTAAAAATAACATCAAAACTTTTTCTCTTGATCATAAAAAAAATTAAATAAAAAATAAAAAATCATTAACAGTCATCATGATCTTCAAGGTCATTTCTTCCATTCACTATATCTCCCGAACCAGATATAATATTTGCATCATTAAGGGGTCAATCGACGTGTTTTAACATATTATTAATTATTTTAACATTATAAAAATCCGTTTCAGTGGTTTTTTTAATTTAATAAAAGAAAATGCGAAAACTTAGGGTTTTTTCATAAAAAATATTTTTTTAACCTGATTTGCACAACAGAGTAATAAATGTTTATAAAATTTATACATTCCTATCATTTTTTGAAAAGAAACCAGCAAAACTTTTCTGATCATTCTGAAAAAAATTCAATTAAAAATAAAAAGTCATTCAAAGTTACCATATTAAAAGGGTTCTTCCGAATGATATTACCTTAAATCTTTTATTCTAAAGACTTTGTTGTAAAGTCAATCAAATTTTTGGATAATTTGAGCAGATTTTTAATAGGTTTTGCAGTCTTATAATTAAAATAAGCGGCTTAAATTTTCAAAACCATCAAAGTTTCAATTAAATTTGCATTTGTGGTAATCAATCATCATCACCCATCCACCAAAAGCCTTGTGTAATCAATGGATGCTCCCGTAGATGATATGATTAATATTAACTCATTCCTGTTACTAAAAGAGTATTATTTTCAAAATTATTATTGTGTTTAATATTTTTAATGTTTATCTAGATATTACTGGGAAGTTGACCGTGTGGACCTCAAGGGTCGTACTTCGCGGCTTGTTTTTTGTAATTTTCTCACAAAATCCCCGTGCATCTTTTCGAATTGTTCATCAAAACTAAGTTTGATTCCTTATGTTTTTTGCCAAACAAGTCACTCAGTTTTCTGTGCAAGTGTTTTTCAATTAAATCGAATTTGGAAACCTTTCAAAATTCAATTGGCCAACAAACATCTTCAGTTGTTAACCAATTAAATTTGAATTTTATCGATTGGAAATCCGCAAAGAAGCACGTGCCATGTGTCGCAGAGTTTGCACAGCAAATTAAATATTTAATTTTATTATTATTATTTTTTGGATTTTAATAGTTCATTCAGTACCATTTGGCGCTATTTATTCTTGGCCACATGATAATATTAGCCGCTGTGCAAGTACTGTTGATATATTATCAGCTGGCCATACATTTAGGCCAGTTTGTTTTTTGCAATATTTGAAAGAAATTTCATTTATAAAGGGAAAACGATAAACATCGTTGAGTAAATAAGCCTAAGTACGTAATTAGGCAAGCTTCGCATCAAAACAGCTGTAAAACGGATTGTAGGTCCCGCGTCATTTCATCTATCAATATTTTCCTTAATGATTTGATCCCCTGGGAGGGCACTTGTTTTTTGATAGTTTTTATTAGTCAAGCCAATATTTGGGATCAAATGTTTGATTCGAACTTGCGTAAATTTACTTCTTGTGAAATGCTCTACAGGTACATATGTAGGTATAAATTTCATTTCAATCTTGATCAGAGCTGCAGTTGTGCTTTGACTAAGAAAGATATTAACGTGAGCGAATTGTTAATAAGATTAGATTCTTAGAATTGAATTCTAACAAATAGTAGCAAGTGATTGTTTTCGTTTCATGTTTTTGCGTTTATTTCGATTGACTGAGCACCTGCAAATATAGCTTTCAGCGTTTTATATTTACAAAACATCGTTTAAACTTTCAATAAATGAGGTAAGTTGCTATGTAAACAATCGGCGCGTGGGGTCCTGGAAGGCGATGACCTGAAGTACGTGATGCAATTTTTTATTTTGGCAAAATCATGTTTTTTTAAGAATTATCATGAGTTTTATTTGTAATTGTTTGACGCATTGTAGATTTTGGAGTAGCTTGACAGCAAATTCATTGCGTAGATCTGAGTAATTATATGCAATTATGGCACCAGAATATTTATGATTTAGAGTGTTTTAATGCAGGTTTTTATTAGGATATGAATTGATATTCATATATGTATATAATGCCTTGGTACATAGCTACTAGCGATACACAAGACCCACTCAGAGAACAGCCGGGAAATTCCACTCAGCACCTCCTGTTTCCATTGAAATGCATCAGAATAATCTAAATCGGCGAGTCTGTTTGATCTCTTTTATTAATTGTAGCACGCTGAAGTGCAATGACTGTCCAATTCTGTAATTTAATAAATCCCAATGAAAACTAACCGAACGGATTAAGTCGCAAGTGAAAAGGAAGCTGAATATGTTTGAATAAACATCACTCGAAGATCTAGAGCTGCTAAAGGAATGACATATTCACGCTATTCTTACCGCTGGCCCTTGTCTACTTGCGGAGGACCCAACTGGCAAAGTCATCCCGACATTCCTCCACCTCTTTGTGCTATCTGTGCCGTGATGAAATCCGAACAAAACTAAACTCATAGATCCCTGATATTTTTGTTGTGAGCATTCAAATGGGCTTAGGATACGCGGTCGGAGAATTCAAGCTACAAACGAGTTGTACTTACTGGCGACGCTATGTGATATCACCGACAATTGAGTTATTATCAAATTATTGATGTGTCATTGAGTCAGTTTTCTTGTTCTCAGATTACTCAATGCTCGGTGGTGTTAGATAGATACAGTACGGGTATAGATCGAAGATTATCTTTGGCCTGTACGTCCGCATCTCGGCCAAATAGCAAGGGTCTTTTCATTTTGAATAGGTTACAATTAATCAAAATCCAAGTTGAGAATATGTTTGGTGTTCGTGATGAAATCAGTGAAAAATTTTTTTTTTCATTTCGCCCAAGAATTGAAAACAAGTGTTACTACAATTCGAGTTTTACATCTTCAACTAGTAAGTGTGAAAATTATTTACAGAAGGATTTTTTTTCATTAACGACTCGCAAGACACAAAATACAGCATAAATATATATTACATATTATTTAACGATTTTCCTGAACAGATTTGGAAAGATGGAAGATGGAAAACCACAGTTGACGTGGATTTCCATGATTTTAAAAGTATAATGCAATATAAGTTATTGTTTACTATAACTAAACAAATTAAAAAAAACCCACTGTTTGATTGTAATGGTACAAAATAATATGCGATATACTGATTCA
This sequence comes from Oxycera nigricornis, assembly GCA_963942545.1. Taxonomy (NCBI): domain Eukaryota; kingdom Metazoa; phylum Arthropoda; class Insecta; order Diptera; family Stratiomyidae; genus Oxycera; species Oxycera nigricornis. The sequence goes on along the minus strand of OZ012663.1, from coordinate 29,056,227 downwards.
GCAAATGGTAAAGGGCCTTCCACTTAGTAAGTTATGATTGAATTTCATTAAATACTTTCTTAATTATCATTAATTCAAGCGAAACAGCAGCGGTCTTATTTCTGCAATACCGGTTATAATGTTGCTTCACCCATGTAAATTCATAGCAACAATTAAAACTGGTTAAATTGATATTTATTCTAAAACAAAAGCTAGTCTATAATAAATGTGTTCGAAATTCAAGACAAAAAGTGCGAGCCTTTCTTGAATGAAGTACAAAATCATGCAATGAATGACCTTATGTGAATCTAACAAACATTTTTTTAACTCGTCCTGTTTCAGCATTGTCCTTTTGATGTGTGCTTTAACGCAGATAAATTCAAAATAGATGGCAATTGCTTTTTTGCATTGCCATACCATATGTATTTAAGTTCTGCTTGCCGTAAGGGAGCAATCGGTTTCATAACTGAAGAGAAAAATACATTTTCAAGATTTTTTTTTGAAAAAACTATTACATCTATTTAAAAATTACGTTTTGGACACTATTGCTGTGAATATTGAAGAATACAACAATTTTTTAAAAAAAAAATTAGTGAGTTTTGGCTGCCGCAGAGAGCATCTTGAAAAAGTCTCATTTTAGCTGGTACACATCACGTGAAACTTCGTGGAAAAGATAAAGGAAAACTTCAAAAAGAGTTTTGCTTCTAAAGCTTTTCCCTTGATACTAAACCTAAAAAATGTAAATTTTCAATTTGTTAAAATTGTGTTATCATTGTTTTTCGAAAAACATAAAAAATCGGCCATTTTTTTGCGGAAAACTTACTCTATAAAAAAACGAGGGGTACTTTTATGCATTTTTATAGGTTTAGTATCTAGTATTTTTGTCAACAAAACTTATGCTCGTTGATTTTTTTAATTCCATTGAGTAGAACTTCAGATATGATGTATACGAGTTTTAAAAAAAGTATTTTTGAGAAAAACGCGTTTAAAGTTTTTTTACAATAATTTTTACTTGTAAAACGTGTATCTATAATGTATTTGGGCTACCTTTGACTTTTGTACTGTTTTGAATTTCTTAAAACGGCTTTGGGAGATGATTTCTTTAATGTTAAGGAGCACTTTTACGTAAAAAGAAAAAGAAAGTTGCCTTGTTTTGTAAGTCCTGCTGATTGTTGCTTCATTCAAGGTAGTACACTTTTTTATTATTTATTAAAAATAATTTCAGTTAAACAACTACCGTGGCTAGCTTACCAATATCTTATTCTTTCAACTCTTGTTTTTCATGACATTGATGATTGTTTGAGTCCCTATTTACGAATAGTTCGATCGTGTAAATGTGTTGTGGACGTTGTGCGCAAAACACAATTTCATCTTCATAGTGCAAGTCTGCTACAAGCTTGCATCGGAATAATCTTTTGTCGTGGACGTGCTGTTGCGTCATGGGTACTCGGAGGATACTGGCCCCTTACAAAAGATGTGAGACTATGTTGAAAAACAATTACTTAGGTTTTTTTCTAGACCTTTGGTATCCTAGGCTCAGGACTTTTTTGCCGACTTTCGTGGCTTCAATTTCATAAAACTACCTGAGTGTGCATCTAGAAGTAGTTCTTCAATTTATGGTAACATTCTCGATAACACTAGGAAAAAAATTTCATCACAATGAATAAACTTAATCCCTGTTTTCTAATATCTTTTCATTAAACATGACGTTGACTGTGAACTCTAATAGTATTTAAACCAACCGACATTTCTTTTCACTGCTTCTACGACAATGCAGGATACATGAATGAGAGCAATCCCTTAAAAGAATCTATCTTAAAAAGGATTTTCCGAATCAATTTAATACAGAAACTTGTTCATCTCTAATCCACTCGTTTAAACAAATTTAATGAGAATCACCCAAAAATTTCATGTGGCAACACACTTTATTTGACCAGTTGCCGTAGAAAAAGCTTACTTCCACCTTTTATGTTGACTGCGTGTGCTTCAAAATCAATGTTGAAATAAGACTTATCCTATTTGCGAGTTGGTGGAGCGCTTCTTAAACAAAATACCAACATGCGCGGGAATATCTGTAAGTCAATATTTTCAAAATATTCATTAGTTTTTTGCAAACTGCTTCCAAGGTTTATGAAATTATAGGCGTGGCGCCAAGTTAACAATCACAAATATTGGTCTATGCCTAGTTCAATTTTTTTTTGTAAGATATAGAAGTATGCGTCCTATTTTTGTGTAGGCCAGGAAATGTCTCTCTTGATGCATAGTGTTGTCTAGCATTGATACCAGGTGGCGAAAAAAATGTCAGAGAAGCAGATGATGCAATATCCAAAACTCCTTTTCTGTTGCCTACATAACATTTACAATCTAAAGTGTATGGCAAACCACCGGTCGAGCTTAATTTGCATACTCACTATCATCACCACCATATGCATCTTCATTCGCAAATGTCTTGAGACTAAGACGGAAATCGAAAATTCCCCGGAATTAATTATAATTTTCATTCATATGTTGGCAATTTTAATTACGGCATTCTTTTATTTTTTGCAGAAATTTTGGCGCCAAATGTTCCAAGTGTTGTCGCGGCATTTCGGCCTCGGATTGGGTTCGTCGTGCTCGCGAACTGGTTTTCCATTTGGCATGTTTCGCCTGTGATTCGTGTGGGCGACAATTATCCACCGGTGAACAATTTGCATTAATGGACGACCGTGTCCTCTGCAAGGCCCACTACCTGGAGACCATCGAGGGCGGAACAACATCCAGCGACGGTAATTTCAAGTGAAAATTGATAAGCTAAATAAAAACGAAAATAATGTTTATTGGGGGTAAATACTAGTAGTGCCTGTCTTAAAATGTTTTTTTTTGGTTATTCCATTTTCTTGGATCATTTTCACGGGCACCCTCAGATGGCTGCGATGGCGACGGATACCACAAAAGCAAAACAAAACGAGTACGAACAACCTTCACCGAAGAGCAGCTGCAGGTGCTTCAGGCTAACTTCCAAATCGATAGCAATCCAGATGGACAGGACTTGGAGAGGATAGCGTCTGTGACGGGACTGAGCAAACGAGTGACGCAAGTCTGGTTTCAAAATTCACGAGCACGCCAGAAAAAGCATATTCATGCGGGGAAAACGAAGAGTAAGTACGTTTTTCAGCATTTTCTTTTATTCTTTCATCTTTTATTTGCTTTCAAAATAAATCTTCTAAGTGGAGGTCCTCTCCCAATGATTCTATAACCTCTATCGTTTAACTTGATTGTGACCAAATGTTCAGATTTAACACTTTAAGATAGGCATGTTATTCCTGTACCTATGGTGAAAATAAATGTTCACACCATTTTAATATTTCCAAAAACCCAGATCTTCTGACGACCTGTTGATTTGCTCCATTTTTCTTACAGAAATATTGCTACCGAAATTTCCAACCAGAAAATCTATTGCTTAAACTTTAAGCTTTTTGTATACCTGAATTATAGGTATAAAAGGCATCAACATTTTTGCTTTGATATATGAAAAATTCCATCAAAAATATCATCCATCTTTGACAATTTGGAAGAATGTTCACTTTTTAGCATTCTTGGTCGGACCAAATTGAGACACAATTTTAGTGGTAAATTTTCCTAAGAGTTCTTACGGAGAGTCAATTGAAATATAGGCCTGGGATTCCGTCAGTAACCACGAGGCATACTTGTGAATGCTGGTAGCATGTTGAAACTTAGTTACCTAATGTGAAAAAATGTTTCGGTTCAACCAGAAAGAGACTGAAATACATATATGAATTATGGAGCTATAAGGCTGCAAAACTTATTAAATATCAACATGGCTAAACTGCACTTTCGTAGTTCTGTTTTCGTTTTCTGGGTTCAAAATGTTGCTACAAAACGATAAAATGTTCCTCAGGTTGCCAAAATCATACAATGCTGGTAAAATCTGCACCCACTGTGGCTAATTCTGTGGCCAATTTCAACATATCTGCCTGAAACGTTGCTGCAAATACTTAAACTTCGAAGTCCCTGCCCAAAGAAGACAACAACGACTTGAGGTATACTTAATGAATTCCAGACTGATCCGAGCAATAAGGTGACCTAAATTCCTTTGGGAAAAAATTACAAGAATTCGATTACCCATGTGAAAAATCATAGCTCGGATTCGATTCCAATTAAAACAATTGAGTTGTTTGTTGTATATTTCAACATGTAGTTCAATTTTGATCCAGGAAAACACATGTATTTTTGGTGAGATCTTGAGCCTCTAACCTTTCTTTTAATCTCGCGAGGATGGTCAATTCTCTTTCCAACGGTTCTTTTTTTTACCTTCATAAAAGGCGCATAGTGTCTGGACCCGATGAAACCTCAATGTACCCTTTTGAAGATGAAGAAGCTTCTCTTGCACACTTTCCATCTAAGTATAAATTTTAAATTGTTCCGGTTTGTTTCGCTTTAATCTACTTTTCATAGAAACCGTGACTTTGACTCATATGTAGGGAAAAGAATTTCTATTCAGAGCTCAGAATTATAGACATTTGACTGCATTATACGATTTTGAATCGAATCATTCATACTGGCACTAATTTCGTGATTTTCAAGTATTTATCAGTTAAATTCACTAAAAGGACAATAATTCAAAAATGTACTTCAAAATTATGTACAACATTCACGAACCGAAAAGCTGCTGGTACGTACAAAAAATTGTGTAATTTTGCTCTATTCATATCAGGAGTACATTACCCCAGAGAACACTAAGACAACATGGCCTTTCTGGACGAATTTCGATGATAATTTTTTTTTCAAATAGTAGCTCTCTGCATTTACACAACTGCAGACAACATAATTAGAGTCAATGAAAGAAAACATAGCTGATTAAAAAGCACCTATGCTAAGTACTGCTACTGAACTATCCATCTTGTTTCACTTAATAGATACTTATCTCCAAGTAATTTCTTCTCACAATCGTTTGCATCCATTTACAGTCGGCCGCGATACGGATAGCAGCTCCTTCGCCCGCCACATAAATCTTCAGTTAACGTACTCCTTCCAGAATAATTCGCAGACGGCGATGCCATTAAACAGTAGCAAGACGTCATCGCTTTTCCCATCGCATGGTAATAACAACAATAAATCAACGAGGCATTCACCTCCAATAATGAGTAAAGGTCTCTATTTTACAGAGTCATCGCTGGACGAGCTGTCGCAAGACTCCAGCATACATTGCATGCAGAACGAGGTGTAATCAAGCTGGACTGCAACAGGTGCACACTTAATCAGATCCTGGGCGCTCGGCTAGCCGCCTAGCCACGTAGTCACTAGTTCGCTGCGAAAATAGATTGAAACGTAGCAGCCTCAGATACACGGATCCAGATTGTGCTTCAGTTTCAGCAAGATCCTAGTCAAACCAGTTGGACTTAAATTGTAAAAAAAGAAACGCCAGGGCCGTCACGGACGAGCTTTTGGGTTCTGGAACTATTTTCAGTTGGTGCTCAATCAGTATCATTGCATGCGAATGAGTATTTCTTTGAAATATCAATTCACATCTTGGCCAAGATTTCCTGGGATAGAAACAAAAAATAATTCATTTTTGGCTAATGCTTGCGAACCTCTTCCGTTGCGAGTAGGTTCTGTTCAATACACTTTTATTTTGAATCCAAGAACACAACATTTCCTGAAAACCGAATTGTAGCTTAACCGACCGCGCATGGACCGTCTTAACCTGGCGATTGGTAGCGTCTTTCGCGGAGAGGTGCGTCAACATAGTGAATTGTTACTACACTTAAGAGAACGACTTTAAACTAAGTCAGTATTAAAATACTATAATTTATTTATTTATTGTAACCGCCGACAGAGAGAGTCTTTAAATTTTTCCAGCTGCTAAGCGGCGCCTTTGCATTCCACCCGAGTGACGACTTGTCGCCCAACTCGAGACTGTTCCCCAGATTTGCATAAATTTTCGCGTCATTCCAATTTCGCTTAGGCACTTCGGATTAATTTAAACAATATGTAACATTTGCAATCGCGCGAGTGATAAAATCGAGTCAATATTCTGCCTGACTGCTGATTTCCCGTACCGATCAATTCAATGCTCGTTTTCTAATTACGATACTTAGTAAAATTGTCCCTATTCGCCGAGTGAAGGATACAAAGAAATTGAAATCTTAAGTGAACAAGATGATCAAGATTAGAAAATCAGGAGCTCTTAATTAATGCAATCCAGAATGCTGTAAATTTTTGTAATTAGTGTTTTTTCCACCTGCAACGATTTCTTGCTCTTATTTATTCTAAAATGTACTAAATTAAAGTAGAGTAGACGCGAATAGATTGGATATCTAATATAATACTTATTAAATGAAATGGTTGAAAGTTCTCTATAAATTTTTATTACGTTTGTGCCCTTCTTATTTATGATGTAAAAACACTACAAATTTATTGTAAACAAATTAATATAGGTGTAATATATTGTATAAATAAAATGTGATAACGTTAAAATGAACTGCTGGTTTTTTTTTAAAAAAAAATGCGCGTGCTGAAAAATCTTCATAACAATCATGATTGAAAAAACATAATTTCGGGTGCTGTATGCCTCGTAAAAATTATTAGGACGATACCATCGGCAAGGGATTTATACTTTGATTATTTTTATCAAACCTGAAACATATTTGACAAATTAAATTTTTTTTTAAATATATAACAAACAAATTGTGCTACGGCGCACGATGAAGGCTATAAATGTAAGTAAAAAAAAATATAAATTTCATTGCATGCATTTTTTGACTCCTTATAACTTAAAACTGGTCCAGAAATACAAGATTAGCCGATGGTGAATGTTTAAAATGGATTTTCCAGCAAATATTAATAAAGAAAATGGGAAAAAACTTTAAACACGTTTTCCTCGAAACAAGGTTTTTCAGAATGGTGGACAGATAATCTCCGGATCTAGTGAACCGATTTTAAAAATCCTTGGTGTATTTTATTTATTAGAGTATCCGATATCGTAATCTTTAACAATATGGCCAAAACATTGAAAAATAAATTTTCGGGGTAAAAAACTGGGAAAATTAGGGTTGAATTTTCACATTTTGTTTCACAAGTCGGCGTTTTATGCGTTTTTTTTAAAACCGTGGTAGATAAGGATGTAAGCCTTATTTTAAACCTTACTTTTTAAAGTATAATTGAAATTTTTTTTCAGACTAACCAATCGAAAGATTTGCAGTCCGCCGTGGAGTAACAATTTGTTCAGAGTTGAATTTCAGCGCCCTCCACAAAGGAGAAAAATAAATGAAACAAAAAAACTATTTTTCAAATATGAAATAATATTATAAAAAGATTCATGTTAACATCTTAAAAATTAATTGAGGGAAAAATTCTTGAAAAATGGTATTTTTGCCTTCTAAAGTGTACTAGTATCTTAAATTAAAAGCTCTGCTTATTGCTTATTGCTAAACTACCCGGCATTATGATTAAATGTTTCTTTGAATAAAACATAGAACACAGAGAATTGCATAATGCAAACCAATTTTCTAGTTAATGTGAGTAAAATTAAGAAGCGGGGGGGGGGGGGTATGTGTCTTAAAAATGTTTTGGGTTTCCTCCAATGAATTCAAAAAATAATAAGTTAAATCCGAAAGTCTCATTATTTTTTTCCCTTATTTTTTGCGATGGATCAAGTCACTAGTAATGACCTCAAGTGTAAATTTCTGGGGATAGTGATCATCCATTTGACCAGCATCTTGAATTTTTTTAGAAAATATTTCCCTACTATAGGTACTCAAATCGGAAACCTTTCAACTGGCAAAAAAAATATTTTTATGTTTAGAATGAAGTTTTTTTCACGTTGATAAGAAAAAAGTTGTCGTGATTGATTGAACAAGTGTTGATTCTTTCGGGATCGTAGCATGTCACTTATTTGTTAAAGTACACTAAAATTAAATTGAGGTTTCATTGATTGCAATCCCTTGCCATCGATAGGTTCTATTGCGCCACGTGGTTGGGATAATCTATTGTAAATGTGGATTGATAGTCCAACGATGTGAATGTGAAAGTATGCACTGAAGGAAACAGGTGTACAGCCTGGTTAAACTACAGTACAGTGTTTCTTCTTTTACACGTTCGCCAAGAATCTTTGAATTGTTGTTCAAACGAAAATCTGCCTGCTTACCAAAATAATCTGTTTTATAAAGATTGATTACTATTTTTTACAAATCAGCTTAAAAATTTATTGTTTATGAAATAAACAATAAATTTTTAAGCTGATTTGTATAATAAATTAAATAATAAATAATAATAAAATAATAAATTTTTAAGCTGATTTTTTACAAATCAGCTTAAAAATTTATTGTTTATGAAATAAACAATAAATTTTTAAGCTGATTTGTAAAAAATAGTAATAAATCTTTATAAAATTCTTTTTTTGCAAACAATGTTTGTAAAAACATCATCAAAACTTTTTCTCATGATTACGTGAAAAATTAAATTAAAAATAAAAAATCATTAAAACTCATCAAGATTTTCAAGGTCATTTTTATCATTCACTATATCTCACGAACCAGATATAATATTTGGATCATTAAGGTGTCAGTTGACGTGTATCAACATCTTTGTGAAGTTTTTTACAATATAAAAATTCTTTTCAGCCGTTTTTTTAATTTAATAGAAGAAAATGCGTAAAATTATAGTTTTTTCACAAAAAATATTTTTTAACCTGATTTGCACCGCACAGTAATACCAGTTTATAAAATTTAAACATTCTCATTAGTTTTTGAAGAGAAACCAGCAAAACTTTTTTCCATGACTATGAAAAAACTAAATTAAAAATAAAAAATCATTCAAAGTTACCTTGTAAAGAGGGTTTATACGAATGCTTTTACTTTATATCTTTTATTCTAAAAAAAACTGTTGTAAATTCAATCAAAGTTTTAAAATATTTGCAAAATTGAGTAGATTTTTAATAGTTTTTATAGTCTTTTAATTAAAAAAAACTGCTTAAATTTTGAAAACCAACAAAAAATTTCAAGACCAAAAATGCCCCCACCGATTGATCCGCGTGAATATTCAATCTGTCCTCATCGACCAAAAACCTTACGTAATCAATGGACCCTCCCGTAGACGATATGATTCATATTAACTCATTCCTGTTACTGCTATGAATACCTCTCATTGTTGTAATGTTGTTAATGTTTATGTAGATATCACTGGGAAGTTGACCGTGTGGACCTCGAGGGTCTAATTTTTTGCACTTTTTTTCTTAAATTAAAAAACGGCTCCAACGATTTTTTTAAAAATTTGATAGATTGACGCGAATGCTGATATGCGTTAGTGGTGGGCGTTTCTGCTACTTTGCAAAAACGAAAACGAACTGTTTCTTCTGAAAAAGAAACTGTTTCAAAAAACTGTTTCAAAAGAACAGGTGTTTCGCACAAGATGCGTTCACACAATTCTGAACTTGACTTAATTGAAAGTAAATTTAGTAAGAAGTAAGAAATTATAATGAAAGGTGCTTAAATTAATTTTTATTCTGTGAAACTGAATGACAACAATTAAGAAATATTCAATGCAAAAATAAAACATATTTCGTTTATTATTGTGTATTATTCTGTAGATTTATATCTATCTATTCTATCCTTAAAAAACAATTTAATTTGAATGTCATTCAAGATGATTTTACCCATTGACGTTCAAAAACATGAGCATTTCAACGTTTGTTGTTGTTAACCGTGTTCTTCTGTCACTAATAAGTTGACCTGCTTTCGAGAAAATTCTCTCACAAGGGACCGAAGTAGCCACTATATTACATTTAGCTTTAAAAATTTTCGCCAAATTATTATAAACATGTTGGTGCTTCTTCCACCAATCTAAAATACAATTGGTTTCGCCAGTTTCGTTTAAACGAGACAAAACGTCTTCCTCAAGATAGGTATTGAGTTCCTTCATTCCTTTCGAGAATGATGTGGTTTGCTGTGGATGCTGATCTTCCATAATATCGTCTAGAATTGACCAGGCGCTAATATTTTTCGAGCAAGATAAATTTTGCGGATTTTTCGATTGATTAGGAACGGTATTGGATCCTTCTATTAAATCCACGATTAAATCACAAATATAATTCTTTGCGGTTTCTATGTTTCGTTGATTTTTAAATACATGATGCTTGTATCTTGGATCCAGCAATGTACATAATGCAAAGCTTTTGCGACCTTCAATACTGGCAAACCTTTCTTCAAGTCCCCGCTTCAAAGAAGATATGACATGCTTTGCTATTTCTGAGTACTTTGGATTAATCTCAAATTTCTCGCAAACACCAAGTAAACATCTGGTAACTACAATTACCGAGCTCCCCGTCATGTACTGCTCTCCACTCATCGATCGGGTCATTTCCTCAAACGGGCAAAGTATTTCGCATAATTGTCTGCAAGTTTCCCATTCACTAGCACTTATTGTTGGTAAATCTTTATCTATAAGCGCCATAGTAGCTCTAACAGCTTCTTCTAACTCCACAAAACGATTCAGCATAAAGTATGAAGAATTCCACCTAGTAGTTACATCCTGAATAAGCTTTTTTGGTTTTGTAATACCGGAAGAAATTTGAAATTTCAAAAGCTTTTCAAATGCTGAGCAGCTTCTCTTAAAATGCGTAACTATCACCTTTATTTTATTCAATAAAGGCTGCAGTTCACAAAGGGACTTTTGTACGATTAAATTTAATGTGTGCGCATAGCAGCCATAATGTTCAAACATTAAAATCTCACTTAAAGCTTTCGTAACATTGCTTGCGTTGTCGGAAACAGCTAGGTTTACCTGCAAAAAACATAAGTAGACATTTTTCTTAAGAATATTTATAAAACTAAACAAAGCTTTCAGTTCATTATTAAAATGTAAACTTCAAAATATGTGTAGTATTGAATAAGGATTAGTGGATGGTAGCTCACGAAGTTATTTTTCTTCCATTTTAAAATATTGCTTTCAAAATATTTAATATACCTTATCCTGACAGTTCCACTCAGCCAATGCATTTTTAATAACTTCAGCGAGATGAATTGCTGTGTGCCTTCCAGTGAAATTGAAGCATTTAATTAGTACTGTGCGAAAATTAAAATCTTCTGTTATATAATGACCAGTGATTGCCAAATAATTTTCAGTAGCCGACGATGTCCAACAATCAGTAGTGATACAGATTGATTTGGCTTTCTCAGACACCATTTGTTTCGTCAACTCCAGCATATTGTGGTACAAAGCTGGTATCATAGTGGAAGAAATAGTTTTTCTTGAAGGTAAATTATATCCAGGAATCCACTTAATTAATCCAGAAAAACCAGCGTCTTCAACAATACTAAATGGCTGGAAGTCTTTGATAAATAAATTTAGAAGATCTCGATCAATACTCTTTTTTTGATCTAACGTAATAGTTTTTGATATATATGTGCCTATCAGTTTTTGCCGTTTGGCTGATGGCTGCAATGCAATAGAATTTACTGAATTTACATCTCCGACGCAAGAAGAGCTAGCAAATGAAGTTGACGGCCTCGGTTCATTCATTTCTTCTCTGTTGGTATCGTTTGTAGTCTCGTTTCTGACTTCTATTGAAACTAGTTCCGTAAAAATGCCGACATGTTTACGTTTTAAGTGCATTTTCAAATTGGTGACAGTTGACTTAAACGATATGCTCTGCTTGCATATTTTGCAAACTGCTTTGTCAGCACCCTTTGAGAAATAATCCCAAATACGACTTTTTTGTCTGGACGCCACTGCGAAATTTTTTTTAAGTACCGAAAGTAATCAAAGTTAAAATACTTACTGTAACCAATCAGCAAATATTCAAAACAATAATATTTTACTTTTAAGGATGAGAACGCGTGCACTGGATTTATTTGCTCCGTAACATTTCTTAAATTCGGTAAAATTTACTTTTACTTACTGTTCGACAGTAGAGTTGAATTTATTTTTAATGAACTAGATACTAAACAGAAAGAGTAAATTCTTGGCAAACAACAGTCAAAAAGTGAAACTAGAAACTTTTTTATTCAATATGAATATTGACTAATTTTCCACTCCGAACTTTCACACAGACGGAACTCAAAAAATCTTATCCTACTGATAACTACAGAAAAAATTCTAAGAGTTTTCTGCAGCCCTCATTCTATTCTACACACATTTTCTTGGAATTAGAAAAACGAATCGCTACTAAACGTAAACATATATCAACGACAACATTTCTCGCTCGTAGCGGATAGACTGCTTCGTTTCAATCGTTTCATTTGCAAACGAAAAATGATATCGTTTCGTATTGATTAGTCATTTTTGAGAAGCATGTTTGCATAAAAACTGTTTCAGTAGCAACTGCTTCTTTTCATTTCGCGTAACAGTTGCTTCTGCTACATTTTCCGAAACTGTTTTTTGCAACAGTTTTGCGTTTTTTTGCCCATCACTAATATGCGTCGATTGACACCTCTATCATGCAAATCGTATGTTTAGTTCGCGAGATATAATGCAAGACAGAAATGACCTTCAAAGGGTCAAAACAGCAAACCACCCCGACCGAAGTATCCCAAAAACTAATCAGCTCTTAAAATTGCAAAGACGCTTCGATTGACACCTCAACCAAGTCGATCGGACTTTATTTACGTGAGTTATGCTCGTAGAAAAAAGTGTCCACGAACGTACGTACGTACGTACACACACACACACCCATACATCTCCCTTTCTAAAAACACTTTATATATACTCTATAGACCTCAAAACGTAAAGAAATGTTGAAAATTTCAATTTCGATTTTCGAGGCGATTACAAGAACTTCCCATATACTGGGAAGTTAATAATCTGTGAGTTTCTGCAAGAATCATTCACTTAGGATAATTTGGCTGAAACATACGCTGCCATTCAAATAAATCCTGTCAGTATACAGCCATTGGAATTTACTATACAACAGAAGATTTATAATAAAATGCTATCTAGGTAAGATTCCAATTTATTTCGCGGCAAAATTGAAAAATGTTACGACGTATGAAGAAGGACCACCTTTTCTCACATTGATTTTGAGATTTTTAATTTTCATTATTTTTCCCGCCACATGAAAGACTGAAGATATTTGAGTTTTCCAAAAGTTCACGATACACTGGGGTGTATGGAGCCCAATTTTCGTATTTTTTTCCAAATGGGAGCCAAATATGCAGGATACTACTCGAATACGATAAAGCTTACTATTTGATGTCCTAGAATTTGCAAAAAAAAATCTGACTGTCGACTCAACATACACGCTTGAACTTCCATTTGACTTTATAAAGCATGAGTGTAGCTATAATTGTACCATCCATTGTAGTAGGTACAGACAACCAAAATGTGTTTAGCACCCACCATTGGAGATCAATACTGGAGAGCTTCTATCTATTAGATTTAAACCTATTTATACCCAAAGCCTAAACTTTTTTGTCACACAGCCCACTAGGGCTATATTATTGATACAGACGTCCTTCAGATTATGTTGTCGCGTCACCTTTTAAGTTTCCTGAAAATTTTATGTATTTAGCAATGCGCGAAGTAATCTTGCTTTCTGCCTATTTCAGCTGCAATGGATCAGCAGTTCACAGAAATGAGCAGTTTTTGGTCTCCTCAGAAATAAATCTATTAATTTCCGTAGAAATAGTCGGTACCACAGTTTGTAACAATTAAATTGGTAGTAAAAGAACTGATTGAAACGATGAAATTGATGACATCGACCTGAATATACTGCCTACGTTGATACCAAAAGAATCCTGGATCAACATCGGATTGATGCTGATTTTCTTAAAAATATTGAATAGCGAAACTTGGTATGTGATGTGTGACCGTTGCCAATGATATTTATTAGTTGAACCGTTATTTTCCAGTGATGGTTACCGATTCTCAATTATTATTATACTCCTTTCAACGATGCTTTATCAGAAATTACTTTTAGACTAAATGATAATCAAAATAATACGATGGTTTTATCATCTCTGCGCTACTTTAAAGTTCATAAGAATTTTGCAAAAGGGCATATTATTGACATTTATATTGCTCTGAAAAGTCGTGCATATCCCGGATCAGACCGAAATGTAACCAAAGTCTATTTCAATCATTAATTTCTTCAGTAAATATTCTAAAATATTGATGATTAGTTATTCAAATACTAACTTTTGCCTTCAGCAACTTTTCGACATTGAATCCTCATTTTTCATTCTTGTAATTGAATCCAATACTAAACACTAACTACTTGTTTTTTACAGATTCACCTTTTCATGGGAAAGTATTACCTATTTTTGTTATAAATTCTTCAATCGAAATGAATCTGTTTTCTTGACATGCCCACAAATTTCAAAACGTTTTTTCTTAATTATCATGTTACCTTTTATTGTAAGGACAATTTCTTCAGTTTAAGTTGCAGTGTAAATACTATGTTTTTTAAATTATCTTTTGCTTTTCAATCCAATATTTTATGTCATTTCCAGTTTTGGAAACTACGTTTAATAATATATAATTTACTAAGTTATATTTCTATTTTCGTCCTCATTAATGTGACATCAGCCTAAATTGGGCCTTAGTATCATGCAGGCTGTGTAGCAATTATATATTGTCAAAAATGGTTATTGACTATCACTGCTTCGCAGGCTCACCACTAAGGTTTTCACTATAATATTCAGCGGCCACCACTAAAGCATCGTGCAAGGATTCGGTTTTAACATCCCTTATTTTAGAATGTAACTATCCGGTGTCAATTACGTAGGCTTGTCTATTAGCTCTTATAAGAGCATAGCTGCATCTTTGCTGGTTCAAACTTTTTACACTCATTTTAAATATTATTATTTTCAACAAGTGTTTCTGAAAAATATTTTTTATTAACTTCCCAGTATATGGAAAGTTCTTGTTAATATTGAAACAATATTTCCCCTGTCCCAAGTCAGTAATCGTGATCAATTATTATGCCTGAAAACTACTTATCGATTTTCCTTCTTTTTAAAGAGCACATTCATTCAGAACATTCCTTTTAGTTTCAAGCAACCAAACGCAAAGAAGCATCATTCTATCATGCTCTTCATTTCACTTCAAGTAATCTTGTTGATCTTAAAACTTTTATTGGCAAATTTTTCAATTCCACACACAGGACATTTTCACAGGACAAAGTGTTCTGATTGCGTAACACAATGCTCCTCCAACTTCGGATTCTGCTTTTTTGAAGGTGATTTTGTCCATCACGACTTCCACTTCTTAGAGGAAGTTATGTCGGGCAGAAGTATTTTTGGGGTAAATTTTATTTTTGGTTTTCTAAAAGGCATACAAATCTGGGGAGCGCATGCATATTTTGACAGCAAGACATGTTAACCCGTACATGTTTGCACATATTCCAGCATAGTGCTTCCGTTTTATTCAAATCGAGTGTTTGCTGAGTTGTTCGAAGTGACAACTATCAGCAAGAATATGTACATAGTTCCCGTGCATGGTGTGGCAGCCTCCTCGCACCAATTTCGTTGCGTAAATGTTTACACAGTAGCCCAATTATTTTGCACGGAGCCAAAAACATCGCGAACACAATCCGACATTGCATCGGAGGTATCGGGACGTGCGGACATGCTCATTTCCAATTCACCTTTCAGGTGTTAAACGAACGCACCAGAAGCAGCGAACATGGCAATCAATTTACACCGAATCATGTTTTAATTGGCGAGGTGTAGGCTTGCTCCTTGTAGCTCCACTTCATGGTCCCGGCCGCTCGCCTTGCTCCTTTTGCTGGTGTTGTTGGTGCTCGGCAAACAGCCAGCATTAACACCAGCCCGGCCGAGTGGGAGAGCCATGTGAAAGCATGTCAAGAAGCAGCTGAAGTGCATTTACCGGGGATTTGCATAAAGGCGAACAACGGAACCTTCGCGGAGCCCCAAAGAGGGTCCGCGCGATGACATCCTGCAGAAAGCCCCCTCGGGCTGCGCTCCACATGCACGCCGCGCACACATTTGTCCGGACATTGATGGCCAAACGAGATACACGGCGCGATATGCCGTGTTCGCTTGTACGCGACTTGCATTTATTTATTGGCTGCATCGATGCAATGCGTCCGGGGGTCCCCCGAGTCCAAAGCACAGCCACAGATTTTCCGACCTCGTATGCCAGGCCCCTCGCAAGCGGTGCAAGGAACGATGCAGACAAAAAGAAAACCAATAGCCAGTGGCAAAGAAGGGCTTGTATCTATATTAGCAGTGCTTTTCCCATTTCCCTGGGCGATGTGCCTGCATACAGGGTGCAGGACCAGTTCCTTTGAAATCATTGTGGATTCTAGATCGAAATTATGCATTTTGTGCAGCCTTAGTACATGTTGATGAATTTTGAATAAATTCTAAATAGAAAGTGCTGCATCTTGTCTCCTTCTGAACATTTTTAAAATATTAACTAAAACTTCTTCAAAGGTTTGTTTTACCCATATGTCAAAGCTATTTAAGTTTAAATTCTGCTGTCCGAAAGAAATTTCTACCTAATGATTTACATGCCTCAAAAACATAAATTCGGTTTTTTCAGTTTATTTAGATGATAGAAAAAACTCTATCCACCACACCTTAATGGATGATTTAGGATGATTTCTTTGAAAGGAGTCCAGTTTAAAGAAAACATTCGATTAAATCAACCCCAGAGCCCTTCTATGGAGTAACCAAGCAACCACCTGAGGCATCAAGAATTAAAAGCCGCCACAAGCGCAGTACATAAACTTATATTTTGTTGTTCGAGTAGTTTTCTTGATGAAAGTTTCTTAATTTGAATCTTAACTTTGTGCTAGTTGAAAACATGGACAGAATTTAATTAAAGAGTTAGCCTACCATCATTCAAGGTAACATGTTACGCTACTGTAATCCAATAAATTGCAAACGGGACGGAAAATAGTGTAGCGTTTTTAACGTAAATTTGTGTTTTCGTTACACACTGAATTGCGAATGAAATTATCATGGTAGTAGTAGAAATTTGAAAGTATTACTTTTCCAAAAATGTCTTTGAAACTGAAAATGAAAGCTTTAAGAAAATTTTCCAAACAACTGGTCGGGTCGCTGAAGCGCTAAGAGAAAGTTCCATAAATGAAGCTAAAAATTACGATCATCACTAATTTCATTTTCTACAGGTTTTGTGGCAAGAGAAACCATCATTCCTGTTTTCTTTTTCAATGGAAACAAGCATTTGGTCACATCTTGATGATTTATTTTCAAGTTGTTGAGCTCTTTTCATGTAACATCAAAAATAAAGCGACGATTTATGGCAACTAGTCAATTTTCACAAAACCAAAGTTTCCAAGTCAAGCACTAATTAATCCAAAAAAAATGAAAATATATTTTGACTGTGGCTTGAATGGGGGTAAAAATAGTGATTGTGAAGAATAAATTGTATTTGTAAATATTATGGGAAAAAACATTTTATTAGGGCCTTAATAATTTTTCAATCAAGCCGATTTTCCATACTAAGTTGTTGGACGAGTAGAAGAAAAAGGGGGTTTCAATGTTAGAATGCTGAAAAGCTTTTATGGAATTTTTAATGATAAACCATTGGGTATCTTTTTAGCCAGTAGAAATAATTTTAACGCAATGAATATGAAACCCTAACATGTTATAGCTCAATGCAAAAATATCATTTGAAAGTCTGCTAAGAAAAACTTATGATATGGTTTTACCTTTTTCGAATAAGATGCAGCAAAACTTTTAAATTGAAAAGAATAAACATACAATTTATTTTTTGAGATAATTCCTTACCTTTCAAATAAATTATATTCTTATGCAAAAAGGCATAAGCAATCATTTACATAATAGAATTTTACTTTAATTGGTTTTGTCTTCATAATATTGAAAAGAAATGATATTCTTCAAACCTGCGAGCCCTGTATCATATTTTTATCGTCTGAATTATAATCATTTGAAATCAATGTTTTCAGCCATGTTTTTAATAAATAATTTAAAAAAGTACATGCATGCATCATTTGATTTCTTATTAAGACCAATATACGAGTATACCTTCCTCTTTTTTCTCTTACTAGAAATTGTTCAGTTGCTTCTCTAAACCTAATTGTTTTTGATATTTTGCTATAAAATGTCGTATTTACTAAAAGAAAACATATAAAAAAAACAGGTATGAGAAATTCAAGCAAACAAAAAAGGAATTTTGGATACGAGAATAGATTTTGATCCAAACTCATGAAATCACTTTATTCCTCTATCGTGATTTTGGCTGTGAAGAAAAAAGTTTTCTTGCAAATGTTTTCGTACAAAACTAATCCAGCCTGACTTGTTTCCAACAAGATATTTTTCCATAAATGTATTTTGATCATTTCTTGGTTTTCTCTTAGTTAACGATCTAAATAGATTTCATAATAGTTTTTATTTATTTTTAATTTCTAATGATATTTTCATTTGCTACAAAAGTGTGATCAAAATTACCATTTTGTTTTTCTTGGATTATGTTTATTTTATCTATAGAATCATTTTATATTGAATTTTCTTCAGGGTTTCCTTTTTTTGTTCATAAAAAATTAGAGCGAAATAGAAAGTAAATAATTTTTGGGCATTTTTTTTCAAGTTGTGTTTTATCATGGAATCTCGCTGAATCACAAAGATGTTTATCTCCTGAATTTTCTTTTGCGTGTTTCTAGGATTTTTTTGTGTATACGTTTTAGAAGATATTCTACTACCTTTCGTTGTTATCAATTTTCACATACAGTTTGTGAAATTAATTTAAAACATTATAATAATTTTAACAGCGTTCACGCAATTTCGTGTGTAATTTTTGCTAGCAACCTCACCCAAGACTAAATAAGTGGTGCTTTAGGTTGTAGGTATTCACGTAAATGTTCAATAAATCGTCAGAAAGTTGGTATTTTATCCAAATTATCATTGTTGGTTGGATAATCTTCAAATCAGCTTACAACGAAAGATCCAGATCTTCATGATAGTTGGGCAAATAACTTTTTGCCTATTATATTCAAAAGTATATAAGAAAATCTAATCTATGTACAGAACCAAATTACTTTTCTCAAAGTCATACAATATAAATCTTTCGCATTCACCCTGTCCGATTTACATTGTACTCATATTTGCTATCGGCAGTAGTTGGTAGTTTTTTGGGCCGTGTTTTTCGAATTAATCCTCTGTAATAGTTTTATTGACCAATAGGCTTAACCATTTATCACCCGCCACATGAAAATAACATGAACTTTTGTTGCAGATGTCTTCGGATTGTTGCGTTTTGCTTACACACAAATAAAACGATAGAAAATTTATTGAAATCGACATTTAATTTTGAGTTCTTGTGCTGCTTATTCGATGCCTGTTTGCAAGATCACACTGTGGTAGCGGTTGTGAATAATTTGTATTGAAAATTGAATTTGTGCGTTTCACGCTGACTAACCATGGGCGATTTGCAAACCGTAGACTGCAACGTAATTTATTTAGATATTTCTCTAATCGTCGCAATGTGGTCAGTTCTTGCAGTACTTGTAGAATGTAATTTTTGGAATCGGATTTGAGTCGATAGCGCAGAAGTTGCTGTGTACGTATTCCCTACAATCAAAATTATAGCTTAGTTGTGAGGTGAGTTGCATCTATTTTTGATTGTAGATCAAGGAAATATAGAATTTGATGAATTCAAAAAGAGCAGCACTTGATTTTTGATGAAACTCATGCTTGTACCAGAATCGATGTGAAAATACAAAGAAAGAAAACAGTCCAGATATTTGAACATGCAATCAGAATGCATCTTGATTTGATATCCATTGCCATTTTGATCTACATTTACCACGAATGAAAGAATAACTACAGTATTATGGAAAATATTTCACAATATATAGATTGGAAACTACTGTGATTTGAAGGAAACATAGCCAAAAACTAGAAAACTATAATAATTAATAAAGATCAAATTTAGTATTCACAATTTTCAACACCTATTTGAATTTATTGCTCTCTTAAAACTGACTAAGTTTCCTCTAATTTACGAAAAAGAAAGAAGAGTTTGGCTCTTTTGTTGTTTGCTGTTTCATTTCCACCTACTATTTAGATGTAGGACAATGCTACACATTGCGAAATTTTTTCAGAGTTTAACCCATTTTGAATCAATAATTTTTCCTTCTGCTTAGCGAAAAGCAAATTCGACTGTTTGATAAATTAAATTTTAAATGTTCACTTAAAAAAGGATTCCCTGGTTTTGACTTAAACTCCCCCTAATTTCGTTCATACTCTGAAGGTACCAGTCCACTTTAGAA
This sequence comes from Oxycera nigricornis, assembly GCA_963942545.1. Taxonomy (NCBI): domain Eukaryota; kingdom Metazoa; phylum Arthropoda; class Insecta; order Diptera; family Stratiomyidae; genus Oxycera; species Oxycera nigricornis. The sequence goes on along the minus strand of OZ012663.1, from coordinate 29,036,033 downwards.
GGCGGAAAAAAAACCATTTTTCAAGAATTGGTTTTTCAGAAACTTATACATTTAAGGTATTATTTCATATTTGAATAATACAAAAAAAATATAATTTTAAATTTTTATTTATTATTCCCTTTTATAGAGGGAAAAATTTAAATTAAGCTCTGAAAAAATCGTTACAGAGAGATAATCTTTGGATTGGTAGATCTGAAACAAAAAAAATTAACGGACTTTAAAAAGCAAGGTTTCCCACTCCATAATCCAACACCGTTTTCAAAAAAACAACAATTGCAAAAAATGGCGGACTCTTGAAAAAAATGTCAAAAATCGACCCGTTTTCGTAGTTCTTTAACGCAAAAATTTTTCTTCTTTAATTTTTTGATCATGGTCTGGGGGATTGCAGTGTAATATTCTCGTACAAATAAAACACATCAAAGTTTTTGAAAATCGGTTCGGTAGATCCGAAGATTATCTACATATATGCCATGTTAAAAAACGTTGTTTCGCGAAAAACTCGTCTAAAGTTTTTGAACCATTTTGCTGATATTTTTTAAAAATTGCAAAACCACGCAATTGTTATGTAGAAATCTAAATAATCACTAAGCACAAGTAAAAAAGCCGCAAATATAATGTAGAAAGAAGACACCGGTATCTTAGAGAAGGAAAATGAAAGAGACGCTACGCGGCCGACAGCTGATCGAACATCTGCAAAGAGCCGAAAACGCGCACCCACTCAAAGTAGCTATTTATATATTAAATTTTCGAATTTTGAAAGAATATTTGTGAAGGTCTGAAATTCTAAGGAGTCGAAAAATGCAAAAACCCATCATTTTTTTTAAATTTATAAAGTGGACTAGTATTTACCTTTAGGAATATAATTATTTCATATAATACTTATTCTGAGAGTTGACATCATTTTTAGCTTTCTTGATCAATAACTATAACAACCATTTTAGTAGGAAGTGTGGTTTCGGCGTGTCGGATCCTCTTCAGGTGCTGTCATTTGCATTTGTGTTAGCAGAGTTGCGAACTAAAATTGCATACTAGAAGACAATGTTGTTGACTAGAGTAGGAGGTTCTAACACATGTTATATAAAAACCATGTTCGCGTCAGGTGTTTTTAATCGCTACAAGCTATTTACAGCCCATTCTTACTTTTGCTAGCAGTGTATATCGCCATCTGAATACACGAATTAGGTAACATTCTCTCTTAGTTATAAAGTATTGGCGACAAAGTTTCACTGATTTCTTTAGAAATAATAGTCATGTTGGCTGCAGGTCTTCGGTAAGTTACCTAGTTTAATCGTTGAACGATAGACAGTGTTATCTACAATTTGTACATGTATCTCAAAGCATCGAAAAATTCATTAGTTCTTGCATTCAGGTGCTAATATTTGCAATCTATTGATGCATAAAAAGCTGAAAGTATCCTTTTCTTACAGATGAACTTTCTGTTCATTCAAGTATCTACTACCACATGTGTGCAAAAAATACTTACTTCTTTAATGTCAACGAACAATTTTTGCAAAAGGAATATTTGGTAAAAAGTAGTTTTAGTTATTCACTGAATCTATTGTTCGCATTTATTATCACCGCACCCGCTCCAAGTATACTACGTTAGCTTTGCACCAAATCCCGCGGCCTTATTGAATTTTCCATGGAAACGATTGATGCTCTTAGTCTTGGGCTTAGTGAAATAAAAGGCTGACCTTACAATTAAATCCCCGGTCCACCAAGCCAACAACGATTGCATAATGCACTCCGTTGAGAATCTTAAGCCAAAATAATGCCATTCCAATAAAAATATTTGTCTGTTTATCTATTGGAGCTCTCCACGTGAAATACTCTTGCGATCCAACTCAAGATTTGTACCTTGCTTCACCTTGATTGTGAACAATTGATTGACAGCTTTCAATTTATTTTGCGCACACACAGCGTACACGGCATCCACGCATGCGGACGAGTACATGCCCACATATGTACGCACAGCTCGCATGTATTCACATATTTATAACGCGGATCGGCTTAAGCGCCCAATCCAAACAATCCGCGAACTGTTACAATGCCGCGCATTCTCCAGCGTTAGATGGCAGATTTTAATCCGCTCGACGCGTTGTGGAGCGCCTAAATGCGCCACAGCCAAGCTCCATATCGTGTACTAAACCCGCGAAAAAAACCGCGTAATTGTACAAACCGGGAATTGATCGTGGCTCCGGCGTTGTTTATTTTTGATTTACAAGCCGCCTCAACTTTGACACCGCGATGATATATGTCTTTCCTAATGGATTTGTGTTATTGAAATGAGTAAACATATTGCGGCCAATCGTCTTAATTCCGCCAGTGGGTCCCATGGATTATTCGAAGAGGTGCGCGTGCAACATCCCAAAAAGCTGAGCCCGCGAGACGTATCTTTTTTCGAAAAGATAGATTGATGGTTGGTGTTGCCGCAGTTTTAATTAGCCCAATATTTCATAAATCTCGGATTTGGCATAGAATCAATTACTTTGGTCACTCAAAAAAGCATTCAAGCATTTCCAGATGGTAGGAGTCAAGCATCTCCCAACGTACCTTTGCAATATCATGATCTATTTGAACGATATTTTGCTTTAAAATAGACACAAAAATGAGGTTAATCTCTTATGTAAGGTATTATTATTAAGGCATTTGTATTTTCTAAATTATGCTGTAATTTGAAAACCGTATAATTTGCGGAAATTTAGTTATTTCTCACGTTTTTATTGTAAATTAACAATTCTGCAAATTATGAAAGAAACTTATACTGCTCCTATTATAATAAAAATTGCTGCTTAAAATAAGTGCACTGACTATTTTTCTGCCACACATTAGAAAAGTCCTCCGCCACAAAAAAAATCGAATTTCCCATCGTGTCAGGTTTTATTTCCTTAAGATGAGCTTAGAATATGTTTCCCTGCAGTTCCCTTGCAATTTTAGATTAAAATTTACACAAAAAGGCAATTCAATTTTCTCAAAATAAGATCAGTAGGAGGTACCTATGTATATCGATTTTATTGAGAATTATTTTATTTTCTATTAACCTTTAATATGTATAATGTATCTTCTTCTCACATCTCATGATACGAAAATATGTAATATTAATGTTATTATGACTTCAGCGACGAATCTTCCCGGTCTATTCTTTAAAGGATAAATTTCTGATATTTTGTAAATATGAAATACAAAAAGCACTGTCATCTTAAAATAATCAACAGTCCAGAAAAAAACGTCTGTAAAAAAAATAAGATATACCAATGAAATTATAATCGTCTGTTCTTTCAGGTAATTGACTATCGCTAAAACTTCACCGACTTCTCCAACTGTTTGCAATAGATTAAATGAATATTCTGACCAATATTTGTTCTGCTCCAACAATCAAGGTATTTTAGAAGTATGTAACAAATTCAATTGATACTTTTGAGTATACAAGTCAGTTTAATATTTGGAAACGTATTTCATTGGAACCTGTAAGATTCTCCAAGCAAAGACGTTAATAAATGGACTTTTATACAGAGTCACCTGTGAACAAAAGGAATATTTAAGATTTTCTGGTCGATTGGCCGACATCAACAATTATCATCAAGTATTAGATAATATCATTGTGAATCTAAACAGCCATTTAAAAAATTTAATACCGGAAAATGCCATGGATTCATTTTTAAAATTAAATATGGATAATGGAAGAAATTTAACGAAAACAATTTCAAATTGATATTATACTGTTCGACGCCTAAACAATGATTATGAAAAATATGATTCGAATAAAAAGTGATAAAATAAATGTAACAACTTTTGGAAAGCATGTTGCAAAAAATTACTGTTTAGCATGCATAAATTTTTGCATATAACAACTCACAATGAGCTCCGCTTGTTGCGAGATAAGTTTTCCTATCATCGAGCGAGTCAAAACGCATTAAAACACGTAAACAATGCTTAAGAAACGATTCGCTTACATGACACTAAATGGAATGACTAAAAATAAAATTTCGGATGAAAAATTAACAATGATTGATTATTATGCACATATCAACTAATAAACTCTACGTTTATAATGCAAGTTTCATATTTTTTTATGTATTACGTGACAATTGATTATCAATTTTTACTAAACAAAATGATTGTGAATAAAACCAAATATCTGTTTTTTGATCGAACTGGTTCGTTGACCTCTCCTATGCCCACTATCGGATGAAGTTTTATCTGCGTCAAAAAACCTGCAAATAATGTTTAAAACAAACCTGAAAGTAGTAATGATAAGTTGTGTTTACGATTTGTGAAAAAAATTAATGAAATTTGTTCTATTTTGGAGGGCTTAGAAGCTTCTTTGAATTTTTCAATTTATTGTCTCGACTATGGACAGCAACACTCACACTCAATCGTATCTAAATCTCCCAATCGGAACTGGAGGAGCTCGTCTAAACATGAGAACCGCGAATGGTATCACTTCAGGTCTCGATTGGCATCGCAGATCAAAATATCAGAAATGATACCGTGACGCAACACTTTTCTCAGCATTTTTTCATCCATTCATCAAAAAGACGAGAATCATCTATCATTCGTCCAGCTCTGGATCGAGAAATATGTAGATAAATACGATTGCGCGTACGGATTCAGATACTCTACTCTTCACTATGGTGCCATGGATGCAATAGTCGGGCCTGGAGCGGACAACCCGGCAATTTGGTGTTGTTTTTCTACGACCATCGGATGAATTTATTGTGATCGCCTAAACAAACATAAAAGTCACCCGCTACATTCAAGTAGGAGCCTAAGAAGTCTAGTGTTGAAAGGAGAAGCCCTTCACAGCCCAAATCAAAACAGGATGGGATTTCTTTATTAGTTTGGAGGTGCCAAAGCCGCGCTGACTTGCAGAAACATTTTTTTAAGAAATGAAAAATATGGTTGTTTTTTTGTTGGAGGATTTCCTCCTATGCTGGATTGGTAGCATTAGGAAATGAACCGCGGAGACAGTGATGTCTTTATTACTGTCAAAACTCAATCTGTCGACTTATTCAGATGAGGTTTTGAAAGTTGAGTAGAAATCAAAAGGCCCTCGCCGTCAAGTGGGCTGTGTATGTGAGGTTTTTGTTTTCGTTTCTGCAAACGAAAGTCGCCGTCAAGATGAACTCGTTGACTGGCTGCATTTTTCACTTGCAGCTCGTGGGAAATTGAATGGCTAGGCTCTCATTCACTTTTTGGCTTTCGCAAGGATTTTTTTTATGTTCAACAGTAGCCTGACATTACTAGTGTAGGTTACTTGCTTCCAAAGTTTTTTTTCGACGGCGAAACTGTTTCATAATTCACAAAGAGGCGTTGAACCTCATCTGTATGCAATCTTATACTTTTTGGCCAGTCGAGTAAAACTCAAAATCACTCTTCTCCGTTCCAACCGCTGACACGCAAATTTACTTTTCCGCGAAACAAAGCAATTTCTTCACGCTACGCGAGCTGTGTTGCATACAAATAGAATTATATATCTGCTAACATTCCGGGAAACTCATTATATTTTAATTACTTCATGTCAACAGTTATTTCATGCCTGCGTTCCCATTCCATTTATTCGGACATGGAATGAATATACTGACTTTTTATTGGCTCTGCACCGTAGAAAAATCTTAAGTGTTTTAGTAATTTGGCCGGGAATCTATCAAAATGCAAAAGAAAAGGAATAAAAACATAACATCAGTTTCATAATAAACCATTTATTCATTCATTGACATGCAATTTGAAAATCGCTTAAATTTTCATGAGAAAAACACGACATGGAAGAAAAAAATCAAAATTAAGCAAATGGACGTGTAATAAAAGTTTGGGCCCGGTATGTTCATAAATTTATTATTCGGCACAATTACTAAATTTTACTTACAATGGACATTGATCTTAGTCAAACACATTCGTTACAAGACTTCCAAATTTCCTCGCTGCTTTACATTGATGGTAGCGGGTTTTTTTTTCAAGAAGCCACGGAGTACATATCAAAGTTTCTTTGTAGTGGATTAAACCAGTATGCGCCCTTTTACATAGGCTTGATTAACATTTTCTTAGTATGTATTTTCCGATGCGTTGCATTTTTACCAGAATTTGCAACAAATATAGATAAGATACTTGATAATTTATAACGTAGGCGCTGGTACGCGTAGACACTAGCGTCTTCTTTAATACATTCACTGTTTACACTAAGCTACTCATATAAAAAATTAAACAAGCCGCGAGGTGAGACCGTTGAGGTCCACACAGTCAACGTCCCAGTATTATCTACATAAATATTAAAAATATTGAACACAAAAAAATATTTATGAAAGTAATACTAATTTAAATAATAATAATAATGAGGCGTGCTCATAACAGTAATTGAAATGAGTTAATATCAACCATATCATCTACTGGAGCGTCCATTGATTACGTTAGGCTTTTGTTGGTTGGGGGTAGATTGGTTCTTTCTAAAAACACTTTATATATACTCTTTACCTCAAAACGTGAAGAAATGTTGAAAATTTCAATTTCGATTTTCGAGGCGATTACAAGAACTTCCCATATACTGGGAAGTTACTAAATCATTAATAATGAAAACCGACACAAAATATGTAATTTTTTTCATTAATTGTGTAAAGTGGTAAAAGAACATTCTGAAAATATATATGATACAATTTTCTATGTATACAAGCTATGTCACAGAAACTACTTTTCGAGTTTTATCATTTGAACTGGGAAGAATCAGTTATTAAAATAATACACGACATGTGACATACTACCGCGCCAAAACGTGACACTTGGAAAACGTCTTCATAATTATAGTTTTGGATATTTCGTGAACAGTGTCTCACGTTTTAATAACATGATGGTTTATCTGTTTGTTTTCCATGTTAATTTAATAACTTATATCGTTCTTTAATGAGTTTTCGGTTTGTTTTCTGTTTGTAACAAGGATGATAGGCTGTAGAGCCCATGTACAAAATAATTAATAATAATTTTGAAATGTTTGAAGTTTCTGATTATAAAATACAGAAGGATTTAGAGGTTATAGGTAGATAGAAAACTTGAGGATTATTGAACAGGGCTGATCCCATTTTCTTCATCGTGTCAATCAACTAACTCTGATGATGCTTTTTTCCGATTGCAACAATATTTCGTCGGCTGAACTTTCAAGAAAAAGCAATCCCTTGTGGCGGGAGTACATTTTTAGAGCTTGAAGGATGAAAATGATGAAAATATCCGGTTGAATTATTTGTTCCATACCTATGATTATTTAAGAACATATGTACTTTAGCGACGAAACATTCGAAGACATGGCAAAGTTTACCAATTTGAAGAGAGTAAATTTGAAAACGAAATCGCTTAGAGAATTTTCTACAGAAATTAGAATATTTTCGGGAACTCGCTTCGTAGCATCGATGCTGAGATATGCTCGTTTGGTAATGTCTTCAACCTCGAAAATAATTTCTTCCCTAGTTGTGGATAGTACAAATAGCGATAGCTTTTGAACGTCAAAAAAACCGTTGAATTTTAGAAAGTACGGCCTTGTGGCGGCTACGGCTTAGACGCCTTTCAACTTGTGTCCCTTTTCTTGCATTACATTGTTTGGATTTCGGACACAAAAAGGTCCCAATGTAAAATGTATTATGGGATACAGATGCGACTGCATGCAATATTGGACAAGTGTCTATGCATCATGCAAAACAATGCGAAACAGATGTGGCCGCTTAGATGCCAGGGACCACACAAGAAAAAACCCAGTCGTTCAGGACACACGCTTGGCTCGAGTGGCGACCGTCGCAGAGCCCATCCGAACTCGCCTATTTTATACGCCGCATCAGATAGTTAATAAAATTGTTATCGTTACAAATTGACTCTTTTAATTACTCGGCACCTGTCTCCCCACAAAGTGGTGACCCCGACGTGATTGTGTCAAAAAGCAAACGTGGTGAGCAGTGACAATAAATAGAGTAACAGTGCACGTGTTGAACTTCGAAAAAGTGAAGAACAATGGTGAATGACCAAGTTAATCGAGTGGTCAGCGGAAACCCAGACGCCGCGGCGGTAATCGCGCATACGAGCAGCACGCGTCTACGACTTCCTGCATTTACACCAGAAAAACCGGAGCTTTGGTTCGCTCATCGAATCCGCACAACTGCGTACCATCCTCGAGCAAACGGACTCGTCGAACGTCAACATCGTCAGCTCAAAGCAGCCATCAAGTGCCACCAACACAACCAATGGACTCGGGTTCTACCAAAAGTTCTACTTGGTATAAGAGCAGCTTGGCGCGAGGATCTCCAAAGCACAGCTGCGGAACTCGTGTACGGAGAGCCCCTTCGCCTACCTGGTGAATTCTTGACAGAGGCAAAGGACGTCAAAGAGCAGACTACCTTCATCAAGGAGCTCCGCTCTCATCTTCAACAACTGCGTCCGACACCACCCCAGAGGCACGGTAGCTCAACCCCCTTCGTATTCAAGGAGTTACAAACAGCAACCCACGTATTCGTACGGCATGATGCAGTCAAGAAGATGCTACAAATGCCGTACGATGGACCATACAAAGTCATGAGCCGTAATGACAAAACGTTCGTCGTCAATATTGGAGGTGCTCATCAAACCATCTCAATAGATCGTTTGAAACCCGCATTCGTACTAGCGGACATGGAAGCGACCCGCCGAGAAGGCACGGAAATTACCATACATCACCCGCAACTCTCACAACCAACAACAGACGAGCAGCCAGAGCGACCAAATCAAGGACTCGAGCGACATCAGCTGCAACATCAAAACGAGCAGCAAGTTGCTCCACGCCGATCAGGTCGACGCCTGCGAATCGTGGATCGGTATCAAGCTAGTTTCCCTTAGAACGCTATGGCACATCCACATCCACGATTATATGCATTTTTTTCCCGTGATTTCATCACTGGCAAGGGAGTACTGTGGCGGCTACGGCTTAGACGCCTTTCAACTTGTGTCCCTTTTCTTGCATTACATTGTTTGGATTTCGGACACAAAAAGGTCCCAATGTAAAATGTATTATGGGATACAGATGCGACTGCATGCAATATTGGACAAGTGTCTATGCATCATGCAAAACAATGCGAAACAGATGTGGCCGCTTAGATGCCAGGGACCACACAAGAAAAAACCCAGTCGTTCAGGACACACGCTTGGCTCGAGTGGCGACCGTCGCAGAGCCCATCCGAACTCGCCTATTTTATACGCCGCATCAGATAGTTAATAAAATTGTTATCGTTACAAATTGACTCTTTTAATTACTCGGCACCTGTCTCCCCACAGCCTATTATAAAAATAGCTAATACACTGTGTTAGGAAAACGAACGATCGAAAGTTTCCGTGTTTGCGAACTTATAATTTTTTCGTATACCAAGCTCCCATGCTGTGCGCGATTAAGCTCATTATGCTACCATCCGAATACTCCTTCCAGTCTTTCAGTCAAAATAATTTCAGTTGTAAGCATCATACTGTAACTGTTTACAAGATAATCATTTTTTTATTATTATTTTTAAAAAATTGTTTCTAAAGCACTTATGTGTACGTTAGTTCATATAGTCATCCAGTTACTATCAACACCTAAATTGTCTCACAGCTATATACATTGATATTAACGAAATTCAAGCATGTTACGCGTTTCCGAATTAACTTAAACTCTAAAATTAATTAATTAAAATTAAAAAAATTATTGCCAAAATAGTCAAACCTTTTTCCAATCGATTTATAGTTTCTAAAATCAGGTAAATTAATTCTCATACGAACAGTTGGTTGAAACTGTGATATGTAGAACACATAACTGAGGTAACTTGCAGAAATAGAAGTAAATTGTGGCTGAGGATGTTTAAATAAATACTTACCGGGTTAACTGCCACACATAATTTCTGAATACTTTGTTGTTCTCAACTTAAATGAGTCGACATGCAAATTCAAAATAGTGTTACTGTATACCCAGTTGGGTGGAAAAGAAAGACTTTTACAGAAGTGAAATTAAAGCTCTGGTAAAAACGATGGGCTTACAACGTTAAGCTCTGACATGAAAACCGAGTAGGTGCATGCGTCCACCTATTTGGGTGTATATTCTACCAATTTTTCCAACGAAAAGTATGAAATACCTGGATTCATTATGAGTAGAATATTTTTCTACAGAATCTTGCATCAGCTCTGATAACATTTCTGGCAGAAAAGTTTTCACATGATACGCGGGATGATAAGCACACTACAAATGCCAAACCTGAACATATACTCTTCGATCTTGAACGCTGTTACCATCACCCTGAATATTACTCATACGCAAACTATGTAAGTTAAATCCATCTATCAAGCAGCATATTTTTTTTTCACCGGGCTAATTTATCTGATCTAAGAAAATGATTTTTTCATTGGAATAGGGTTTAATTAAAGTGTTCTTCCGTTTGAAAAAATATTTGATTCATTTTGGAAAAAGGTTTTTTTCATTTGGAATTGAATTTCATTCCAGAGGAAAATGCTTGGCTGAGGCATGTTACGCTAGATCACTTCGGCGGAAGCTCTTATTTTTCCTGAACAATTTTTCGTGATTTTTGAAATAAACCACGCGTTGCCGAAGTAGTTAATAAATCAAAAACAATTTGATTGAAACATCTGATTTGAAATAAATGAAGCCTGTGCAATTTATTTAAGGAATCCTGCACAAGCTTTGACATCGAATATTTTCTGACCTATGGCAATGTTAAATATTCGAGCGATTTGGAGATTTATACCGAATGCTTCCGTTTTTGTCCTTCACTCATGAAGTTCAACAGCAAAATGGTTTTATGTTTATATAGCAAAACCAACTGTTATATAAAATTTCAAATGACAAAATCATGCATAAGCTCGAGCCATTATGTCATTTTATCTATTTTGACGCTTATGATAATGGTTCAAATTGTGATATTATTATTCAAAGTATTCCCAGAAAATTAAAAACAAATTAATGGGTGCGAATCACTAGTCTCCGATGTCTATATTTGGTGCATACAAAATAAGTATAAATGATTTTTGCATTTATAATAAATACTACAGTCTTCTATTGAAAGATTTATAGACACAAAAATCATTATTGTCTCCTGATTTACTTTATATATGGGTAGATATGTAACGTTCTGCTATCTTCTGTATTCGAGTAACCATTTGTAACAAATTCAATAGTATCTAAGTTATTTTATAGAATTGTTGATTCACATTGAAGTTCTAAGTCTATTGATTCTGTATAGGTACGGGGGAACAGACATTTTTTTTCGATATGGAAGGAAAAGAATGGGTTGAACGTTTCTTAACGAACTTTTATCATGTAGATATTATTTGAGCAATATTTACAAAAATATTAATGTTTTTTCACGGAAAGCTATGTTATGCTATGACAAAGCTATGTTAACACCTTTATGATTTTCCGCGTGCCTGCCAGGATATCACTGATTGACAAATTTCATTCAAAAACCCAGATTTAGTCACAACAATCTATGAAAAAACTATTTATGTTTACACACACATCTTACTAATTGGGCGCCTCGAAAGTAACTTTTGGAAAGTATCATATATTTTTTATTCAGAGTTCACCTGAAGTCGAACATTAATTGAAAATACGAGCTCCTAGCTAGCAACCTACCATTAATCACGTCTTAGACGTCGCATTCGTCTATTGAAGAATATATAAAAGTTGGATACAAAATTTGAAAGTGATTCCAGCTTTGCGAACGCATACCAACCACAACTCGCCACACTCTTGTGTTTTTGTCGAATAGAAATGATATTTTAAAAAACAAATTTTGTCCACACACGCCTGCAGTTGACAATGCCAAACACAGCAGGTCACAAAGTGACAAGCAAGAATTACCATCATCCCCTGGCCCCTTTCGCGGACTGAATGGCATTGTGTTCTTAGCGCGACTAAGCTCCTTACGCCACTCCAGTTCGAAACAGTTCAACTTCTCGAGCACCATAATCCGATTCCGCCCGTTGAGGGCCTCTTGCAGCGGCTCGAGGCCCTGCTCAAGAGCCCCTTGAGAACTTCAGCTGTGAACGGGGAACGAACAATGTATGCTAATCCACCGCCGCTGCTGAGGGAAGCTGCACGAACCTTCATCGAAGCATTTCGAGTCAAAAGCCCTCGAGTCACTGCTAAGCCCTCCTCGACCAATGCCGACTCCAATTCCCTCTTCAACCCAACTTCTAGCCGTTCAAAGGAGGTCGAATAAAATGGAGGAGGGTGTGGTCGACATACTCGCCCCACTCCTCACGAGCAGCCGACCGAAACCGTCGGCTGCGTGGGAGAGTGTGTGCGCACAAGAAGCTTGCCAAGTACGGCAAGATGTGTTCGCCCCGCCCTCCGTGCTGAGATTGCGCATATCACCAAAGAATCGCAACGACGACATCTTTGTTGCGCCGTCTCCATCGTTGACCCTTGTAATTGGATTAAAAGCTTTGCATGGAATTCTGGATGTTTTTCGCCGACTATTGGAAAATCGATTTCTGAATGAATTGTGGCGCTTTCGACAGTTCACGAGGACACATTATCGATTTTCTTTTACAGTTGCCATCTGTTATGTTCCTTAAGAAAAATACCTGCAAATTTGAATAAATTTCGTTTAAATTTTTTACATCTATTCCTGGTAAATAATCTTAAAACAAGTCGTTTCTCGAATTACCTTAGATAGAATGGACCGCTTTACAAAAAGAATTTTCCTGAAAAAGCTAAGTCCTCATCAATGTTTAAAATAGATCCGTCGTATTTATTGACTTTCACTCAATCCATTTATTTTATTTTTAGGATGCATAGTTCATTTCTGCACATTTAACGAAAGCCTGTAAGCTAACTTTGATTAATGTAATTAGATATAAATGTAGGTAAGTACAGTGTGATTGCTGTTTCATATGATTTAAATATAACACTTTCCATTTGGAAGATTTAACAGCAATTGAAAGTTCTTTTTTGAGATAATGTTGTGATCAGTTTGCATACATTGGTTTAGGTAGAAAATTTCTACAAAGCAATTTCAATGTCTCATTATTATTATTATCGTCAGTTGCCGCTGTAAGATAATAAGTTGTCTTAATGATGGAAATCTTGATCTCAAGATTGAGACAAACACTGTAAAAAAACCAAGCCCAACATTCGAATTGCAAGAATGATACCAGCACCTTCCGAGACTTAACCAGGAATAGAACCGAGTTGCGAATTTCTATCTTTAAAACGGATTTTAATGAAATCAATCAGAGGTTTATGAGATTTTGATTAAATATTTATAATGGAACTCCAAATTCGTAAGTTGTTTGCTGGGATATTTTAATTGAAAACGTGATTCAAATGCAGTGGTGGCCATCAACTGTAATATCTTATGCTAATCAAGACGCCTCTTGATTTTTTGCCTATCCAAGCAACTTAAGCTTCTACAGGCATCGCTTGTAATGCGAAAAAATTGTGATATAATATATAAATAGAACTGCTCGATGACTATTATGTGTGTTCTCTAAAAAATAAATCAAAATACAAATAATTTTTTCTTGAATATTTAACGTTTTATGAATTCCCCTCATCAACTAATTCAGTAAAATTACATTTCTATAAGGAAATACAGAAACAATTTACCTCTAACATATTTTACTAGCTTTTTAGTTGAACTTCAATCAGAAAGATTATTCTAAATAATTTTTGCAAATTAAGCTACTAAGTTCGACCGTTGAGGTTCACACAAACAACTTCCCAGTAATATCTACATGAGTATTAATAACAATCAAAAAATAATACTACACTATATAATGATAATGACTTAGTTAACATTTATCGTATCGTTCCCTTATTCATTATAAATAGTTATTATTTATTGTTTCAATAGTATTATACTTGGCAACCAAATTTTTATATAAGATAATAATATATACAATATATTATTATATATAATATATAATATATATAATATTTAACTATTTTTTCGAATAAAATTGACAGAATGTTTCGGCAAAATGAATTTGTCAGCGATCAATTTTCTAGAAAATATGAAAGTACGAGGGATACATCAAAAACTAGTTAAGAAGATTTTTTTTGGTACTCATACTTGAACGATCAAAGTAGCTGAAAGTTAGTTACGCGCTTTTAATCAAAGGAAGAAGTAATTCAAAAGATCAAGAACAAAATGCTATCCTTTAAAATAGATTTTGATCCAAAATTAGAAAGGATATTGTTGAAAAGTTCATTTGAAATTCATTGAGCTAAAAAATTAGTGAAAAGTTAATATGTAATGATTTTGCATCTTTCAAAATTGAAACCTAAAATAGCAGCGAAAAATTAACAGGCTTTATTAAGTGCTAATAGCGTCTTAAAAACAAGGTAAATTCTTCATGAAAGGAAGAGTTTAATATCCACATACAATTTGCCGAACAAATGTTCTGGGAAAAAATTTCAATATCTGAATTTGCTCTTGAGATATATAAGCAATTTTCCAAGTACCATTTTGGAACATCATCATTTTTGAAGTTTTTATTTTTGTTGTAGTTTTGAAACAATCACACACACAAATATTTCAAATAAAAGTTTCAGAACATCAATGTCTCTATAATTTTACTTGAAATTAAATAATAACATCTTAATTTTTCAATATTAGAGATTTTCTAATAAACCTCCAGTACAAAATTATTTTTTACAATCGTTTGCTAGAAAACGATAAAAAAAATTTAATTATTTAATATACCACACGTTTCTATAAAAATTCATTTCCAAGCTCACAAAGTTTAAGGCAATAATATAATTCTAACAGTTGACAAATTTTTGTGCGAATTAAAAATAATTATGAATTATTTTTAAAAAAAACATTTATACAGAAACTATTATAGTTTCGAAAGAATACACTTCGAAATATATATGAGTAAATTTTCATTAAAATATATTAATTTACAAAAAGTATATAACTGAATAAATTCTAAAAAATACAAGGAAAATTAAGCATGTAAAAAACAAGAATTTCAACTAGCTATTGTTTTTCTCCTATAACATTCATCCCATTTTTTTTGTAACAATAACGTTACAAAGACATTAAAAATATTAAATCCAAAAGAATTTTTGCTGCAATAATTACTAAATAAATATTAATTGAAATGGTTTTTTGTCTTTAAGGCATTATGCTTTCATAAATAAATAAATTTTACAGCTAGATAACTTATTTGTTCAAACTTGAAAATATATTCATTTCAAAATTGAGTTCTTTCTCTACATTTGAAATATCTTTGTTTATTCTTTTCGAGTAGAAAAGGCACCAATTTATTGATTTTTTCATCGAGAGATAAGAAAATTCGATTTACTAAACGTGTGCACACACCCGCCAATTCACCTCTAATAATTTTAATTGCATCTCGTAAAATAATTTATTTACAGACAAATTTTTCAATTAAAATTTATAAATAAACTCAGCTACAAATTTTAACTTGAATATATTTTTTTCATTATTTGAACAATTATGGTAAAAAACAAAACTAGAAATACCATAGCAATTTTCCAATAGCATACCTAGCAGTGTAATTTTTTTTAACTTATAATTAACGCTGTCAAATGCCTACATTTAAATTTTCTTTCATTTTGAACTTTTTGCGGCGTCAAATGTCTTGATTTACTCGGTTATATCTCAAATGATATTTTGAATACTAATTTCGATAAACGTTTTTCACGAAAGGTGCTTTTGTCAAGAAAGAAGCCAATTTGTTTTACACAAAATACATTAGGAAAGTTTTAGAACTGTATTGCGCCAGATTTCACATTTTAAAGTAGTAGCAAAACGATATTTTATAAATTAATAATTAATATTTATTGAATTCCTGCGAAATGTTTCAAATAAATTACTTGTAACACTTGTTTATTGTTGTTCAAAATCAGTTATTGACGTTCTACTTTTTTCGAGAAAAAAAAATTTCAGTGAGTATTCAAAGCAATGATTAACCTGTTTACTATAGGCAAATATTCTGTTGGGTAGAATTTTCGTCCATTTCGTTTGGAAGTTATTTTCATACATTTTTCGGATTATAGATGATAGGTTTCTTTACCCAAAAATTGCGTTTGGCGACTTTTCGTCAACATTGCATATTATTTTGAAAAAACTTCTTGGCTAAATATTTTTCACGGACAGATTCGCCTGAAAATTTGTAAGAAAGTATATTCTGCGAATTTGATAAAGTTTGTCTCTCTATTACATTTAATTTTATTGATGGTTTTTATCGTACGAGTCTTCCCATAAACATTCTTTCCTTAAAATAAACTCCACCGCTTTATTATGAATCACTTCAAACAGACAATTTTGAAAACTTTTCCGGTGATATTTTCGCAAAATATATTTTTCGTGTTCATTTTCGGATGGATCAATTGTTAATTACTATTGATCATGTTTCAAACAGTTTTATAATGGTAAAATATTTGCGACAAATCATTCATTCAGATTTTGAATTCATTTTATTTTTCCCACAAACAATTTGGCTTATTAAAAACACGATGTGCGTTAGTATTTCTTTCATTACTAGCTTTATATACTCAGTATGTGTAAATACAATTTTAGATCCAATTATTTCAATCAAGAAAGAAAATTGATTTAAGACACTTGCTTTCAAAAAGTTCAACGCTGTTTTAGAACAGCGCAGCATTTGCATCTTCTTAGGAAGATGCAAATGCAGATACTCTTTTCAATGTATATGTCAACATTTCTTTGTAGAGTTATGCCGATATTCATAGATGATACTTTTATTTTATTATAAATAAATGTTTAATCATGAGATAATATCAAATTATCCACAATTTAGTATTATTTTCTACTGGAATAGAGAATCGCTCACCATTTCTATTGCAGCTAATTTGGTAGCTAGGTACGTTCCTTGTTAAAGCATTAAGCTTCGTAGAAACAAATTAAAATTATTCAAATAGCAAGAACTTTTTAAATTTGTAAACTATCAAAAGCACTCTGACAGAGATTTATAAACAATCTATTCATAAGATTCTATTCGTAATATTACAAAATTTTGCAGATAATAGTCCCTTTCAATGCAAGCAAGCTGTTAATATTTATTGACCCAGTGCACTTCAGGATGTGGATTGGTTTATCTGTCAAAATCAATACACAACTTTGATGTCTAAAGAAATATTCTCATTTGTTGATCCTTTTATTCCTTACAATTTTGATACTAATCAGTAACAAGCCACAGACTATTGCTAATTTTAAAGTGTACTGCACAGGTGAACCGACTTCCCCAGTCTGATTTTATGTACAAATTTAGAAAACTATATCCATTTATAGCATGATGCTGATTGCTATAAAATATTTCAGTCAAAATTTTAAATTCAGCAGCCTAAAATTGATAAATACGAGCCCAAAATCAATCAACAAAATCCATGCGTAAGCATGTAACATACACAACACTCCTAAACCCCAACAAAAATGAGGGTCAATGTGTTGGCTCGTTGATCAACAACTTGACATTGTTTCCTTAGACAAATTTTCAACACTAAATTTTCTTGTCGTTTGATTCCATATAAATCAAAATCAAAACACTTACCTTTGCCTGCAACCTTCAATAAATCAAACGTGTCACTATCAAAGCCACGCCAACCGTCCGTCGCGTATCTACTCGTATCTTTTTTTCTAATTTCTCAGCATTTCTAATTGATGACGGTTCTGACAAAGATCGGACTTTCCAACATGTTTATTATTCTCCCTCAATCATTTTTTGTGTGTTTTTTTTCTTTATTTAACATTTGACTCCGCAAAACAGTTATTATAAAGAGATTGTTTAAAGAGAATCCAGCTGCGTTGTTGTTTATGTGCCGCTGCCCTGCTTGAAAAACTATCAATTTCCTTGACAAAATTATGATCTGTTCCTGGCGTGAGTTTGATATTTTTGATCCAATTTATAATGTGTTTAATTTATAGGCTCAAGAGACCCAAGGGGGCAAGCTTAAATTGAATACTCTTTTTACATTTACCATGCTGACATCCGCTTAGACACTAGATACAATGTTCCAATCTTTGATGACGATATAGGTATGTATTGTATTTTCGGCGAAAATTGTTAAAATTGCAATACTGGCTTCCATTTTCTTAAATCGGAAACGTAATACCATGTCAAACTTTACAAGTTGATGCGTCGATTTTGGCATGCAAATCTTTCCTTGGAGCAAGTATCTAGGTATGACTTTTGAGATATCACACGCAGAGATAAAATCATGCAGACATCATTGGTTCAAAAATTCTAATGTCTGTAAGAACTCTCATAAAAATAAAGTTACAGCTTTTCAAATTCAACGAGATGCTCATTTATGTTACAATGTTGCATTGCAGCTCATTATTTCAATATAAAAACCATCATCAACGTAAGCATCAGATCCTCCAAAGTCAAAACAAAATGATCATCCTAAATAAATCCTGTGATTTAAGAACTTTTCATCCTAATCAATACAACTGATTTGTTGAGTTTTGAATCTATTCACACCTTTATTTTACTTCGTGCGCTGTAAAATTGCGTCCAAATTAAAGTTAAACTATTTTGCTGACTGTCTATTTTTAGTTTTTACTGTATTTTTCCAAAGATATCTTGCAATATTAAAAACCGATAAGTGGAGGGCTTGAGTTTGTTTGTTTTCTTTAAGCGAATAGATCGTTCTTCTGATTTTTTCGAAAACAGTTAATGGTGGATTTGATCATTATGGAATTATATGACAAATTTTGCTCTCGACCCACCATCAAATTGATGCAGGTTTAGATGAATATTAATCCATTCCAGTATTTAGTCAACACGATTGTTGAATATAAAATGCCGTAAGTGATTTATGAGCAAATAAAATAGCACAAAGACCTCCAAGCTCTACTAATCGTGGCCGTAAAAAGCCCAAAGACGATTTGATGCTTCTCATAACTATATCGGGCCCCTCCTAATCCCATCCCAAGACACTTGACCATACGAAAAGGAGCTCTGCTGTACCTATATATCTTGTATCTTTGCTTCGCTGTCTTGTAAACGAGTGTTTAGCCAAAGGTGAAGATTCGTTTCGGAAATAAATTACCGGGCAGGAAAGATGAAAACGAATTGAAAAGGCTTATTCATGCAGCGCGCAGGGGAGAACAAAGTGCGGCCGCGAAAGAACAAACACTGCCCATTGTTTTTTATGAAGACATTAAGAAGGCCTGCCATGGATATCAAGGCGAAATGAACATGAACATGAATATGGCCTCCATGGGTGTTGGGAATCGTGAATCGGCGCTGGCTGACCTTTTTGTACCGGGCCATCGATGGCATATGCACCACGGGTCGAGGGTTCACCCGAGCGGCTTGATATCATCTCGAAGCCCTAATTAATTTCACTATTAGTTAATTTAGACATTTATGTGTTGGCCGGACACAAACATTCCCTGACAGATTTATGTCATAACAGGTGAAGTTAATGGCACATCAATTCGTCGTATGGAAATTGAATAAAAGTCTTTTACGGATGTTTAACTGTCGTTTTGCGACGTAGAACATGTTCTAAACAAATTTTTCGATTTTTTGAGTAATTTATGGGGTCTTTTTATGTATTTGGTTTCGGGACACAATGGTTGTACATAAATGTTGATTTCGAATTTTATGAAGGCACTCGCACTCAATTTTGAATATTCCTATTAGGATGTTGACCACCAACAAAATGGAGGCGTTTAACATCCACAACGTAATTAATTCGCGAAAATATATTCTCCAGATTGATATTCCTAGAATTTTTTTTTGGTTTTAATAGCCTTACTCTTGTGTCAGGAGTGGAAAGATGACCAAGTGTATCTTTTTTAACTTTCTTAGAACTTGAAAAAGCATATTCATCCTGCGTCTCCAATAGGCTTATTTCATAAAATTAATCCATTCCAATAAGCAATTGTGTTGTACAGGAGGGTCCACATCATTTGCTCTAAGATTATCTTAGCAAAAACTTACATCGCTTTTTTACAAATGACTCTTTTCCCTATATCTCAACACGGTTCGAAATTTTTCGTTATAAATTTGATAACTTCAATGAAATTGAAAACAACCTATTGAAATGTATGGTGAGCCTGCCAGTGCCACTATATAAATATAGAGATTAAAACGCAAACTGCATGAAATAAAAACCATTAATAGGCTTTCACAAAAATCCTGAATATGATGATGATGATTTTGTTGTTTCGGGATTCATTTACGTAGTTCATTTTTCTTCCATGGTGTAAACACAAATAAAGGTTTCTAAATTTCATGGCGGATGACTAATCAACAGTTCATGGGCGTTTCTTCATCACGATAAACAAGAGTAACATTGTAGAAATACGATGAATAAAGTGGAATAAATAAATCAGCCAAAATTGAACCAGTTTGAAAAGATATCGCCCTCACATGACGAAGAAAGTTTTCAGGAATGCCAGAAATGAAGCAAACCAAAATATTTTATAAAATTTTATACGCTCTGGGTGTAACAATAATATATTGTGATACATTCATTCACCATTCGATTAATTCTAAATTTTGAATCGTGCAGGATAGTTGAATGAAAATCTTTAGCTAGTTCTCCCGTAGTAATAAGTGCAGTTTTTCACGTTAAATCTTGTTCAATTTTCACTCCAAACCAATTTTATTGAAGTCAATTTTTCCCTAAAAATGTTTTTGTGAAATTAAGGTGGAATCCTTAACAACGTCAATACAACGTTTCGTTCGCGAGTTAAAGTGCATGACGGAAAACACCTTGGAAATATCAAAACAAAGAAACTGCCAACCCGAATTTTTTCAAAATTAAATCAGCTCGTATCTTTGCTATTACGCTTCAATTAACACTTCGCCAAAGTCAATGCAATTTTTCCTTAGAGAGTTATCGTCGTAGAAAAAAACTACCAAACAGTCTCTAAAAAATTTATGTACTCTGCAGGGTCAACTGTTTGAAAGAACTAATATCAAATTCTTGGATGGCGATCACGAATAATATATTCGATACAAAAAAGGAAGCACACCTTTTAATCGGTAATTTTAATATATGCACATTATAATTGAGATTTTAAAATCAAAGCTGTGTAAATTAATATTGACAACGATTTCTAGGATTTTCAAGAGGTTTTGATCAAGTTGAACCATTGTGTAGATGTATCCTAACTTTACAAGGGAGCCCCAATTTTTAAAAAGCCATATGTAATCGGAGATTCCAATAATAGTTCTACTCAACCATCGCAGCAATGAATTTGACGCACTATATGTATCGTTTCACAGTATTAACCCATCACTATGTTATAATAAATAATTCATGTAATAAAATTAATGTTAATACCAGGGCGCCTTTCTTTGTATTTAAAACATTGAACTATGTTTAGGATTGGCTTTAAGTTTGAAGTTGGTGTACATTTATATAATTTTCAATTTAATAATTAACTGCCATTCTCTTGTGAAACTACGCTTAGAGAGACTGATTTAGAATCATATTCAAATAAGTCTTTAATCAACTGATCACAAAATTCATTTAGCATCAACCAAAAATAATGTTCAAAACGATTTAACGTAAAGTTGTTGTTGCTAATAAATAATTAAATAATATTTTGTGTTAAAAGCAGATTCTGCATCATATAAATAATATTCCATTGTGAAGCGCCGTTTCACTATTTGAAATATTCTAATTTTTATTTTCGTTTTTTTTTAGTAAAATTAGGACGAAAGGAGCAAATCCAATCAAAAATCTTACTAATGCTTTCTTCAAGGAAAAAAGGTAGTATATTGCAAAAAATATGTTCACGTAATTTATGAATAACCATCACCTCATGTGCTAGTCAACTCAAGTCAAAGTAGTATTCGTGTATACTGTACAATTTTATTAAAAATTGAAATATGTGAACACTCGAAAATCATCAAATTGACTTTTTTTTAAATCCGTGAATTATTCGAAAGTACATTTGCAACGTTGATACACACTAAAACAATTTACTACTCAATAAATTCGAATTTTCTTTTTCATAAATACGATAGTCACATATTTTCCTTTATTTAAATCTTAAGTCATACACTTGCGAATAAATTCTCCTCGGTCACATGGATCATGGTTTGAAGAGATTTGCTATCAACTTTACTAGATTTACTCGTCGAATCGAAACCATCAGCTCATGTACATATATTCAATCGAATTCGATTCACATTGCGTTGATTTGCTTCTTAAGATACTGGAAGTGTTGCCATTTTATTCAAACTATGAAGAAGTTTGGAGAATATGCGGAATGTTTCATTTCGGAAAGTACATGATAATTTAATTGTAATTTTGGCTTCAATTTAAAATAAACAAGAGTCATCTGCCCGCGAAAAAAAGTTCTTTTTTCTAGCAATTTTTTACTCTATTGAAAATTAATTCTTGACAATACGAAGCAATATTTACATGAAAAATAGTTCTTCACTATAATTAACCTTGAATATTTTCAACACTAATTATATATACATTATGTATCAATTTTTACTCACAAAATTTCCATTGAAAGTTTCCAAACGTTCGTCTCCAAAATCGATGAACAAAAACAAGAAGATATCAGAGACAGGATACATGGACTTAATTAAGGGCATATTTGTTGCAGTTGTTATAAACCGTTTTTTCACAAGAAAAGATAATACAGCATTTATTTATTCACAATTTAAAATATATGTTTCAGACATAAACTGTATTCTTCTTTAGCGTAAAATTTATTCCCGATTCTTGATAACTTGTAACATTGAATAAGGACGAAAGTAGTGTCCGAAATAGATGTTTGAGAGAAAAATGAAGTCGTAAATAGTTCTTTTCTAAACCAAAATTTACCAAAAAATAGAAATAATGCTATACATGTTTAAAAGCTTAATAAAACGCTTTAGTTCTAAATTTCATTGCTACAAAATACAAGCCTATGTTGTTAATTTACAAGCAGTGGAGAAACAAAAAAAAAACAGTTTTTGAAAGCTATCAACAACTTTTACAATTTTTTAAATAAAGTTAACATTCTTTTACTCAACATTTTAATATCTTAACAATGTAAACGCCAAAAATAGCTGTTCTGTTGGAATTGCATTCGTACTCTTCGCTTTTGCTACATTTTAAATATTTGGTTGTGTTAACTAGAATACCAATCACTAAATGTTTCATAATTTTTTTATTCCTGGCTCGCTCACCTTCATCCTCTGAACATAAATACTAGCAAAAATGAATTGAAATGAAGATTACAGTTCTATCATCTAAATGCGATTCTTTCAATAATATTTTTAAGTCCTTATGTAGTACTAGCACAAAATAAAATATATTAATGTCCCAATAAACGAAATTATTCAATTCAGAGATAAATTGATGGTTCACGATAATGGGTCTACGGTAGAAAAAAATAAGTTAATCTTTTCAGTTTATTGAATTATTTTGACTAGTCTTGTAGATTGCTTGAGCATATTTCTGAAGGAAAAACTCATACATAATTTATCACATTGAATATAAAACAAGTAACTGAACAAATTAAAATAAAGGAGAGTCATCTAATTGGCACTACTTGTAGACGTGAACATTACGTCATGTCCTCACCAATATGTGTATACAACCTATTAGGAAGTGCCTTTTGGATTTTCTCATTCACAAAATATATTTTAATATTTTCATGACTAAAATCATTGCTGATTCAGTTCAAAACTATTTCAACAAGTCGAAAACTGGTTCTTTTTTGTTATTGTTTCAGCAAAACAGACACTCAACTTTCATTGTGGTAGTTTTTCATGTAAGAACAGGACTTTTCACGGCATGGATTTGAAATAATAAATAAAATAAAAAATAAACAAATTAATAAAAAAATAAAAAATAAATTTGAACTAGTCCCCGAAACGAAACTCTAGCTGTAAATCCTCAAAAAGCCAGACCAAATTAATTGCAAATAAGTATTTCAAACAGAAATAAAATTTGCAGTCATTCCGAAGTTAGAGCCACTTTTTTGCTAACTTCGTACAAGACTAGTCAAAATCGATTGAATGACTCATTGCGAAATTCAATAAAACTTTATATAATATAATTATTTTCGATATAATTCTCAACCTCTCTAAAAATTATTGAAACAAATTTTTTCGTTTGTAAATATCGTAAAAATTTTACGAAGTGAAATGATTCCACCACCATTTACCACCATTTATTCGAATTTTATTTTCTCTCAATTTTCTTTGTATCTAGCAAACACCATTTCGAATTTAAAAAAAATTCTCATATTTCGAATACATACAGCAGTTGCTAAGTTGTGCGCCATAGAACAGAACAGGCATAAACTGCCTTTGATTGTTCAACCGTACAGTCGACATTTATAAAAACTAAAAAATGGAAAAATTTCAAAATTTAAAAATCCTAGAAATTCGATTCCTTCAAACAGTCTGTCCCTTAACTTAAATTACTGTGAATATATCTACATGCATTTATGGGGAAGTTCTAGGGTTTAAATTGATGAAAATCTATAATTCTTTTGAATTATAAATTGAAGAAAAATATTCTGGTCTTGTATTCAAATTGAAAACTTTACGAGAAAAATGAAAATACGAAAAATAGGTGGAAACATATTCAAATGTCTATTTTAAAAAATATAATTTTTTTTATCGATCTCGGTTCCTAATTCAAAAGAAAACACAATCATTATTTACAACTTTAGCGTCAATTTTTTCCCAGGTAAATTTTTACTCACTTATTGTACGCAACATTTGCATTAAGTTTTCTATGTCAACATAAAAAATTCTCAAAAATATATTTGTTGAATAAACTTCGATGGTTTACAGCTTTAGTTATTTTTCTGTTCGAAAAGCACTATAGAAAACATAATTGATGTCTTATAGAAATGAAATTGTTAAAAGGAATTATGCTAAGTATCTTTTCGTATCTAAATTTTTAGTTCTCGAGTAGGGACCGACTTAGAAGTCCTCTGGACACCAATTTCTCTGAAATCACAATTAAATCTGCAAAAATACTAACAAAAAGTCTCCCCATTCAGGCATGGCCACCCTTACAATCCATAGTAAACCATTCAAACCAATTTTGCATTACGCACGCCTTTTGTTGCTGATATAACTCAAAACGGATTTTAGTTTATTAGCCGCGGCACAAAACGCGATCGTTCATAAAATACTACAAAATGTATTGTGTAGCCTCGTGATTTATCGAGCGCGAAATGCAAAATGTGCTTCTTCGGTTTATTCGCGGACCTGCAACCATCTCAATCTTGTCCTTGGTACCTTCTCCGCCTTCTTTCCGCCTGGACAGCATTGACGTTATTTAAGCGACGATTTGTAGCCACGAATAAAATAAACGCGGATTAGACTTCATAAGGGACAAATGCTCGCCGCAAATTTATGATAAATTCTGCCTTTGCCAGCCGTCCATTCTTTCGTTCGTTATTCGTTTGTTGCAGATATACTCACCTGAAATATTGGAGGTGAGAGGCTGAGTTGGCTGTTCTGGAGCAAGTACGGCACACGTCCACCTATCCATTCCGTGTTTGACCTATCGCACGTTTGTTGTAGGCTTCTAAGCATTTAAACACACCACAAGCTACTGCACTGAATACATTACCACTCAATTGCTCTGAACTCGCCGAATTGTGTCTAATTTGCAATGTAAATATCCCTGAGGGATTACTGACTGCTAAGCAGTACAACCCCTATTACAACATTACAACAAATAATTGGACTTGAACGGGATAAATCAACCCTCATTGAGTGCGAATCAACTTTCGCCCTCGCATATCGAGATCAAGGATTAACACTTTGTTGGTGTGATTTGCTTCAGGGCCCAACAACACAAAGCGCTATCACAATGAAAGATTGTAAGGCTTAGGTATGGTGCGTCGTACAAGAACTGAAGTAGAAGACAGCGAAGTAAATGTTGATAGTAAATGAAAGTTTCATTGCTGTGAAGTGAAAGTGAAAATGTCCTGAAAGTGCACAGGAAGCAGGAAGTGCTGAATCACGTGTAATCAAACTTGGAAGTTTCCAAAATTTGATTATAGTTTGTTGAAAATTGCTTAGAAAAATATACGCTGTCATTCTTTTATTGAAATTGATATAATAAAATGGAAAATAAATCTTTCATCAAATTTATTACCTAGTTGCATGGTAGGCATGCGAGAAAATGGACGCAAGTTATCAGATGACCGAATATCATAAATTTGGAGCTCCTATGAAATATCACTTGTAATAGTGAATATATTGTCAACCGCGTACGTAAGCAATTGTGACTTCAAGGTTACAGTTTTCTTGATGTCGATGAAGTCTATCTTTTCACAATTAATCTTTGACCCACGTGAAAGAGTATATTTAGTTTTTGTATTGATTGTGTTCACAGCACACGCAATAACCCGTTCACAACTTTCCCATTTTCTAATGATTCGGAACATCATTCGAAGGATCTTTTATATTCATCTGAAATTTTGGATTATAAATCCGTAACATATGACGCCAACTTCAGTTATTCACTATATATTCATATATTCATTGAAAATCTATATAGTACAGTCAAATGGGAGTTTGAGCGTGCATTTTGGGTAGGCAGAATTTTTGTTAATGCAATGCAATGTCAATGTTAAAGTGATATATGAATTTGTGGCGCTCGAAAGATGTCCCCCTTTTTGGATGTCGTTTTAGGCCTATAACTTTTTAATTGTTGATGCCACCTGAAAGTGATGTATGGACGACTTGCTAAAAATTTATTTCTACGCATGCCATACACAGCTTTATTGTGGAAGCCATGGTTCCGGAGATATAGGGGTGTCCCACTTTTTGTTTGTTTTCAAGATGAACCCAGAAACTTGGATTTAAGCTGCCAGTAAGGCATACCGCACATCGCACTAAAAATCTGCTTGCCTACCAAAATGCTCCGCGAGTTTCGCAACGGGGGTTTGCCATCAAAAGCCGATTATTTGGCCTAAAAACGAGTTTTCATGCGAGTTTCTTCCCTTTGGGATAAAATAACTCCTGTTAATGTGCAGCGATTGCAACAATCAATACCGCAAACGATTTGTGACAAAATTATCTTGGAATAATCTTTCAATGTGTTTCGCGTTAAACGTGAAATTAAAAAAGTTGAGGCGCCCGAAAGATGTTCCCCTCATTTTGTGTGTGGTTTTTGGCTTGTAACTTTTTTATTATTGATTCAACGTAAAAGTGATTTAGAAACGACTTGCTAAACATTTTATTCTACGCAAGTTTGCCATACACAACTTTCTTGTTGGAGCCATGGTTTCGGAGATATGAGGGCGCCCCAACTTCTTTTGTTTTGAAGATGGAGCCCAAAGGACAGAAGCTGCGACTCCAGAAACTTGAACTTAGGCTATCTATACCATTGCCCACGCATTGCATTAAAAAAAATTCTGCCTACCCAAAATGCACAGCTTGCGTCAAAATTCGGACGCTTTCGACTATATTTATTTCATTTATTTCCGGAATATTTCATATTTTCGTCGTACCACATTATATGGAACCTGGAACCTGGAACCTGGAACATCGATGACCATTTCTTCGAGAGAGAAAAAATCAACTCAAGCTCATCTTAACCGTGACATATGACTGCCACTGGTTATTTCGCTAAAACGGTGTTTTCGCTTAATCTTTCTTGGCCACTTGTATCGCCAGAGGCACTCATGAAAAGATACAATACGGAACCAAATGCCCTCCTTGGATGGTCATGACTTGACAACATGCTTAGTGCTTTTACACAGTCCTCCATGAATCAATAAATAAGCTTATCAATAATAGTTTTATTTCTAAGCTTTAATCACGACTTTTTCAACACCAATAGATTGGCTTTTCGTGCACTATTGCGGTGCATCTTTTTTTGAACTGAGAAAATAATGTCTGTGTAATAGTTCGTGACTGGAAAAATGCTTTTAGAGACTTTTGTATAGTAAAAATCGTCTTTTCGGATTAGTATGAGTGTTAATATTTAAAATATTCATTTTGAATGGATTGAAAAGTCGTATATTTAGGAGTTAGTTACAGTTATATGCACTCTAAAATAACAACTAAACTGGCTCATTTTCAACGTAATCTCTTGTATCAATTAGTTGAGTAATGTTATGGTTAATGAATACGACATATAATAAGTGTGCAATTTTAAACGAAACATTGTATTCTTCTATTGCTGATTTGAACTTTTTCTTTCTCGTATTAATTTTTAACTTCCCAGTTCCCTATGGGAAGTTATTGTAATGGGGTCGATTTTGCGAATCCCAAATTTTGACATATCTCCACGTTTTAAGGTCTCTAGAATCCAAATCCATCGTTTTTAGAGAGATGTCTGTGAGTGTGTATGTACGTATGTGTGTATGTACGTATGTACGGATGTACGTATGTACGGATGTACGTATGTACGGATGTACGTATGTACGGATGTACGTATGTATGGATGTACGTATGTGCGTTCGGAATTATTTCTCGTCTCGATTATCTCAAGAACCAAAGATCGGATGGACGTGGGACCGGTTTTAAACGACGCGTAATTACGTAACTTAGAACTGAATGACTTTTCAGCAAAATCGGTTAAGCCGTTTTTTATTTAGGATGAAAAAACTGAAAAAACGACTAAAAATTGCTTATTTTTAAACTGTTGATACGCACTATTAATTCGTGAAGATACCAAATACCTTCATAGTAATGTTGTTATTATTTTGCGTTTTAGCAAAATTGTGATCAAATTTGTAAAAAATGTTATTTCAAAAAAAAATAATGATTAATTTATGAAATTCCAAACTTATATTATCAGGAGTAGAGACGCTAATGCAGTTAAGAATTGGATATTGTTATAAATAATTTAATATTGTTATAATTTGATATTGTATATAAAGTCAATTATAATTATTCAGTAACGGTCAAACATTCTTAAGAACGAATGATTATTGTAAATAATAATTAAGTACCCTCAATAATAGTGTTGGATTCCGAAGCCGAGATGAAGAACGAGGTTGAGGACGAAGTGGAGGACAAGAAGGATGACGAGGACGAATAGGACGAGGTTGCCGAGGCTTTGGTAGAGGATGACCAGGTGGTGGAGACGTCTTCCTCTACCAAAGCTTTTATGGTTAGATAAAAAATTGATAAAAATAATAAAAGTAATTATATTAATTTAGAATAATAACGTTTAATAATAATAATTATTAATAATAGTAATTAATAATAAAAGCAAATTATAGTATTTTATTCACCCCACTGGGAAGTTAGTCGTGTGGGCCTCAAGGGTCGCACTTAGACCACATTTTTTTTCTTAAAATTACCTCTAGTTAATGACATTTAATTTCTTTGATATGATTTAAATAGCGAGAGAGACAAATTTATATGATCGGAAATTTGTTTCATGTATTATTCACATATGTGGATAATTAAGACATGAATAAAAACTCATCTTCGAAATATATAGCTTTATTTTGATCGGAAAAAGTCTTTTTATAGCTTAATTATCTAGAAAAATATAGAAACAACGGCATAAATTCAAACTGAAGTATAATATTTTACCAAATTGGCTGATATTTTTGAATAATTTTAAATTAACTCGGCTCCAAAATTTATTCACCTCCAATATTAATATATTTAGATGATTTTAAACTTTTCGATAATATTCAAAATTGGTCAACTTGTACATACAGCCGCAGCTAACGCGTTAAAACATTATAAATCATAAGGATTATTCTTTAGTGTTGGTATTTTCTTTAAATTATTTAAACAATTTCTGGAATATTTTTTTACGAATA
The DNA here is from genome assembly GCA_963942545.1 of Oxycera nigricornis. Classification (NCBI taxonomy): domain Eukaryota; kingdom Metazoa; phylum Arthropoda; class Insecta; order Diptera; family Stratiomyidae; genus Oxycera; species Oxycera nigricornis. The sequence goes on along the minus strand of OZ012663.1, from coordinate 29,006,316 downwards.
AATTTCAAAACTGTTTCCTCCTCAAAAAGCAACGAAATCAGTATTTAGTCCAATTATTTTCGGCATTAAAAAATGCCCATTATCATATGAAATATGAAAAAGTTACAAAATATTTTTTGATTTTTAGATTTTTCTTTTGAGCTTCCTTATTGGTGACAGTGAATGCTTTTATACTTAACTAGAAGGGATTTTCAAGCAATTTTATTTCGATAATTGATAGTCCTAATACTTTCTCAGAATATTCTAATACAATTAGTTTTAGTTTTAAATATGCACTTTTGAAATTGAAATCATAAAAATACATAGGATTACAATTAACACCTCTTCTCAATTCCAGCATAAAGTTACAAATACTTTAGCTACTTTTCATTTTCAGCTGAACAGAATCTAAGAGCTAAGATCTATGAATCATTTAGATTCTATTTTTCAATCAATCTTTAAACAAATATCAAATATAATAACAATAAACAATATTTTATTAAAATTGAAAATATTTGAAATCTTGGGTAAAAAAAGGAAATTTGATGAACCCTTACAAAGCGACATGACGTGAAGTTATGAAAAATAATCCTTACGCAACGAATTTGCTCGCTGCAATGATTTTTTTCCAGAATAAGCATCAATGGAATATTAATGTAGAAACGTAGCTTCATTTGCAGCTTAATTACTTTTAATACTGCATCCATCCAATAAAATCGATGAATTGTTTAAATTACATTTCAATTACATTTCATTTCTTCATTTAGATTAGTTTCAGATCGTTTTAAACCTTAGATAAGAAGCATACAGCTTGACTTTATGTTCTCTTCTTGTAAATTACCCCTTTTTTGGCAAAATAAATAAAGTTTGGCTGAAGAAACGCAGGGTTACTCGATAGCATATATATATAGTCATACGCCCACCATCGAATCAAAACTCACCATCCATAAGGTGACATTGTTCGTTCGTTATCAAAATAAAGAAGCGTTTTTTTCAGCAGATTTTTTGATTCGAGGATGTGTTGCACTGCAAGTTAAATGTGCCATAAAACCATTGGTCCAAAAGTGCGCAAATCATCCAATTGATTTATGGTATCTGACTACTGGAATAGACGACGTTGTCTGAAGTTTCTGAAGGCATCAAAAATGTTTACCTTTTCTTAAAATACTTTCAGCCAGGCGCTAAAGTTTCTTGAAATGTTTCATAAGTTTTGTTGAGGAATAACTTATAAAGGAGAGAGTTTTCATTAGCATTAAAAATTTGACGTTACGAACATTTATTAAAAACAACGAAAAATTGGTCCGCACGTTTATTTTGAAATTGCGTAAACATTCGTTGCTGGCGTTGAAACAATCACCTTTATCCTGCAGTGGGTTTGCGGCTCTCGATAGACAAGTCAAATGTCCTGTACATTTTTGTACAATGCAGCCTCCCTTTGAAAAGGTTCTGGCTCAAGAGGCGATTTTATGTTAACTGTAGTTTCTAGGCACTCAACAGTATATCAAATATTGTACATTAGAAACAAACAAACATTAGATTTATTTACCCTGTATTATCCGGCAAATTTTTTTACACGTAATTTTTTTATTGAATCCAAGATATCAATTTTTCTTACATTTACAACGTATTTTTTGGAACAGAATTACTTGTTTTTAACCCGTAGAAATTATTACTACAATCACCAAATCTGATCAAATCAAAGTAGAATGAACTATTCCAGAAACTCAAAGATGTTTTTTGGGTAATTTCATTCATTTAATAAAATGCTTTGAATAAAGTTGTCTTTATCGAGTCAATAATAGATGTTGGAAAACCATGTGATGCTTAAATCGAGACTCTTCTGTAGATAATAAACTCATTGTTTTATCTCCCTTTGTAAAATGGCATGTAAGTCAATCTGCATAATGCATACAGATATATTGATTAAAATATTCCCCTACTTAACATTTCAAGTAGATATTTTCTTTTTAAACTTCTATTTTGCAAGACTCTTTTCATATGAGTATAGCATATTCTCAACGTGAAATACAGACATTTACTCCCATTTTTTTAATCAAAAAGCTTGTACGATGTTAACTATGGCTTACTGTAATATTATTTTTCAAAAACATCTTGCATAACTCTAGGCGTTATCATGAAAAATAATTTATACTCAAATTTGAGATATTGGCGTAAAACTGTGATTCCCTGCATTGCAGCATGCTGGATGTAGCACATATTTTTGTTAAGTCTAATAAAAATTTCTATTATATTGCAGACACTAAGAGATATATCTAAAAAAAAATGAGCAGTTCCTCCAACAATTTTACAAAAAAAATTCCAACAAGCGATTTCGAATGAAATAACTCGCCTTAACAATGCCAAAAAGATTCATTCGCTTTCGCATCTGTTACATGAAAATCAAGCGAATCGTTTCAAAAAACTTCCCTCAAGGGCGCGATAATCCTTTTACCATTTGCATTTCTTATTTGTATCATACATCAGCAGCAACGGCGGAAAAGGACAGAAGTATAGCAAAGCGAATCGCCACGTTGTAACTTTCCAATGTGGACACGTCCTTTTTGGACTTTGTGAAAGTATGTCTTTGGTGTTTTCACTTCCGTGCCGTGCCGTACTGCTTCGCGTGCAGATCGTCCTTGTAATGAACCTGTTCGACCGACATCATATAATTGAATTAGCTCTTCACCCTTGACTGATTTCACGACGAAACAACTTTCCGTCAATATTTGAATAAATGATCACTTGCAGGGTGGATGATGAGCGGTGTTTTTGGCGAAACCATTGAAGTGTGTAAATCCTTTTAGTGGGAGGGTTTCTTTGACACGACATATGTGGGTGGAATGTGAAGACTTGCGGGATATATCCTATTTGGTGTTGATTGAAGGGTTTAAGTAGCATTTTAGAAAATGTTATCCCGTCATAAGCCACTCAAATATAAAAGAAACGGATGATAAAATAAATCAATTCACAGCGTGAAGGAATCGTTGTGATGGATTTAAACTGGCTTCTAGGAAACATATGAATCAAAAACTTCCCTGGAAGAGATCAAATTATTTTGGGTGTCCGATTAAGTAATAATCTGACAGAATAAGGTAAATCAAGGATGTTGCGTAGGCAGTGAGTTTTCTGCGATGCTTGGAAATTAGCTTAAACCTAAGTTTTTCTTCTTCAGCATCTTAAAAAGAAAGCGAGCATTAAATCCATTTTAATCTCTGCTATGGTAACCTTCATTCCGATGTGATAATAAGCAAGCTATGATCTGATCTGATCTATGACTGAAGTATAGATGGATCGTAGTTTTTTGGAAGCAACTTCTTTATCATTCAAAATCATACAAGAGGATTTTACGAAATGCCAAAAGAGGAGAGTTTCAAATACTCATTCAGACTTAGTGCCGAAAACCTTTAAACTCATGAAACCTACAATAATTGAAAAAGGTTAACGTAATGTACGGAAAACACAGCACCTTGAGCCAAAAAGAGGGCCTCAATTTGGTTGACTCATTGATTCAAGACAAAATTAGATACTGTCGAAATTTTGAAAGAACCAATCCACATTATTTCCAAATCACAGGCAGTCTAAAAGAAACTTTCAAATGGGAGCATTCACTATAGAACCTTGCTTTCAAAAATGTCTCAGAAGAAACTATCGGAAGACAAGACTCGAAATTGATAGCCATGACATCAGAACTTCTACGCACATGAGTCAAAATGGACCTGGAAATGCCATAAAAATCTAATCGGCGTGGTAGAGAGAAATTATGTCATTCTGATGAAGATACCAAGACAAATGGAATTGAAGGATTTAAAATTTTCATTAGAGTTCCAGGACTACTGTGTTGTTACTTCCAGCAGTCATTTCGTATGTTTCGATAATCTGCCCTTTCCAGATTCTGAAGAAAAGTCCTTTGTAAAAAGAATAAAGGTATGGTTACAAGGTTGTGGAAAATTTCAGCAGATACTACATCATGGTCAACCTAGAGACGTCTCGTTTCTAGCAGAGCTTTGTAGCCTCAGACTGATTGCTAATAATTGCGTTGCCAAATACCTCAAGTGATTTTATTTGTTAGTTGCACTTCGGATATAAAAGATGTATCCATTCGAAAGTCTGGTGTGAGACTATATTTTGTCAATCATTTCATATTTTTATCTATACAAATTCTTAAAACAGGCACATACCAATACATTCTATTACTGAATACATAAATTACAAAATAGCTTCATTGTATGCACAAGTGGATGAACAATTTAAAAAGACAGATCAATAGACAACTAAATGTTGCTAAAAGTGCATATCACTAATTATTAAATGTATGACAATTGCATATTAAATTAAATTCAGAAGGGTTTTTCAAATGAATGAATTTGTATAAATTTAAAACACGCAAATTTCAACTTGTGTAGCGTCATTTTCACACGTGTTTAACAATTTTTTTGGTAAACAAAAGATGCTTATTGTTAAATCATGTTAACCTGGAGCTAATTGCTAAATGAGCATTTGCAATTTTAACATCATTCCAAACATCGCTATACTACATGGTTATGTTATGTTACTACACTATGATTTGGCAAAACCAAAACCATTTATAGCCTAGCATATATAATAAGTAGCATGAACACCAAGGCAAAATTTACAAACAAATGTTATACAACGCGTTGTGTGGATTTGTGCACGCGTATTTGTGTTATAATTTACATCGACCCACATGTTATTCGCACACTAATTCTTTTGCGGTGTGCATACGTACACGAATCGCTTACATCGCCTCTCCATAATACATTCACCCAATTCCACATGGAGAAATTGCGCTGCGTGTTTTCACTCGTTCTTTCGCCCGCAAATTTAAGAACAAAACTCAAAGCACTCTTTCTGATAGGTAATTTTTGAATTTTTTGGTTCATGTTTTTTGATAGCTCAAGATCCGTGCTATATATGCTATAGTATCTTCTCCGCATAATAATGTGCTTACCGTATTGTCGCCATCGTCGCTATACATTCTATATCGGTTGCAAAAGTGATATATAACATATCCATAAAGAAACATCATCGAACATCAATCAACAGTCAGTCGAAATTCAGCCGGCAGCCGTGATGTATGCTGAACAAATGGAATCCTTATTATAGAAACTGACATTTCCTTATAAATTTCATTAAAACGTACACGTCGTTATACTTATATACTTACGTGAATATTTCTCCCTGCACGGAGACTCCACGATACTTTCTCTATCTTTTTACTACCATAACACTACGAGGCTAGCCAATATGCTATCATGCTGGTTTAGTTCAATTGATGTACGAATATACAGACACCCCCTACTAAGAACCCAGCATTTTCTACGTTGTAAGTTTATCAAGAGGAGAAATAAAGGAAAAATAGTGACATTCATCATATTTTCAACAAAAAACAATCAAATAGTTTTCACTTTTGAATGGTCCAAGAATATGATTTGATGATTGCTTTAGAATGAAATTTTCTAAAAAATAAGAACTACCTCAACAGTTTTTAGGCCATGCAGAATTTTTTAAGCAAATCCTTTTGGTTCGTAAAATTTATAGAATATAAAATAAGTAAACTTTTCCAATCAAGCTTTCCATAAAAACTGAATCAATTCACTGGCAGCTGTTGAGCTTCTCAATGATAATGAAGATTTTTTTTTGTCTGAACACAGTCAACAATAGCCGTTACCGGCTACGCTAAAATTTTAGCGAAAATTTTCCATAAATATAAGCTCTTAATAGAAAATCCTACACTACTGTTGAATCTATTTTAAAAATCAGTCAAACCAGTTCTCCGGACAAACTAGATCGCCTCGAATATAGTTTATCAATTTCATATCTTCAAAATTTTGTCTACATTATTCCTTTGAACGGTACTGCATTCCTCTACAAGCTATCACCATTCGATATCCACCATGTCTTCCCATTAAAAACTTCAACATAAGATCCCATCAATTTTTTCTAGCTATTGAATCATCACAACAACCCAACAGGACCTTGACCTCGTCAAGCTTCCGCAAGCTATATCTCATCATAAAATCAGATTAGCCAATCTTGTATTTTTAGGAGGTGAAAAAGATAGTGGGACGTTCGAGCAGGCGAGTTCGGATAGGTTTAAGGTCGATCAATCAATTGAAATTCAATTATGCAAATAACTAAAGATAACGATAAACGTGTGGTGCTAACAAAGCTTTTTGGGTGTTAATAAGAATTAAGAAACCGTTCAAGCTAATTTTAGTTTTCTGAGCTTTTTGGTATCACAATCACTTTCGATTCATCGTCTTATGAAACTTGAAGAGTCTTACGTTTGACTTCACTTAACACTAGTGGTGTGAAACAGCATATTGTCTAAAAAAAAATTGGAAAACTTCAAAGTAGTTTCCAATGGTCTTAGATAAAAAGTGTTTTGATTAATTAACTATTTCACAAAGATTGTCAAGAAGACGTGCGAACACATTATCATTTTTATTCAAGTCAAAACTATGTTTAGTATTTAAAAATGGTGGAAAAACGAAAAGAAGAGTTTCACTCATCTAGAATGTTTTTGTCCACCATTTCCTTAGTCAGATTCTTCTTTTTAATTGAGTATGACCCTATTTTGTTTCCTTTCTTTTGAACTTCTTACTTCAAACTATAATCTCTTCATTGATTGCACTGTTACTTTTCCCTCTTTCGTTTGTTCGAATGACCTTAAAGTTTCGAATTTTAATTTTTAATGGTTTTATAGTATGGAATCAAAAATATTTTGCGAACGAAAGTCGCGACGAAGTTGGAAGCCCACAAGGCTTCTGCCTTATATGGGTTACGGACGATCAGTCTCAGATACAAAGCCACGAACGTTTTTTATTCGTGCAGACTATTTATGCCCGGCCTCTCCAGGATTAGATTTGCGGTGAAGTTGACCAACCACCACAGTTCAGTGTGTTATGTCGTCGGTCGTTTTTCTACATTTGAATCTGAATCTTAGTATCTTAGATTCAGTCACCAGTTATGATGGCGGACAATGTGCGGATATTATCCACAATCTGCAAAAAAAATCAAAACTTCACCACCACCATTTTCCGCGTATTTGGAATAAAAATTACGATAAAGACCAAGGTGCTCGTACAAGAAAATATTAAGCTATATCAAGTGTAATGCATTTTCGCAAAAGCAAATGATCGAAACTACTAACTTTTATGCGTTTAAAAACAAACCCTTGGGCGGATGTTATACTCACTTGGGACATCGGACGACATTAGAGCTCACCAGGCATGGATTGATTTGCCTGGGCTCATCCTTCTACGGCCTTTCGCGTATGATGTCACACCAAGCGGAAGTAGGCCGACCACATACCAACTGAAAATCAAATGAAGGGAGAAACAACACGCATAAGTAACGTTCGTCCAAACCATGAACGTCGATCATCACTTACATAATAAGCGCAGGTTTTGTATGCAAAATTGGTCCCGTCAAACATGCACCCAGATCAACGAATTCAAAATTGTTGCCTTTAATCTTTTTTCTCGAGGGTGCGATTACATCAAATTATTAAAATTTCATCAGAATGATACAATTTTTCTAGAAAATCGGTGTCATCCATCCAAAATTGTTTATTTTAATTAAAAAAACTGCTTAAATTTCGAAAAAAAAATATTTTTTTAAACCAAGTTTACATTGGTGATAATGTTTCTCGTGATCCTTTAAGCTGGTTGTTTGTTTAGTTGCTTTGCGAACTCGATTCACGGCTGCGTCTTTGTTGGTATTCTTCTAGAGTGATGGTCTTCACTCTTCTTGGATAGAAGTTCGTCAAAAGAGAGAGGGTTGAGTCAGATTTGATACTACCTACAGGCATCCCTTGGGTTGCCACATGTTTGGCGCAGTCCGAGTAGACAGGCAGCCAATATTTCTAAGTAAAGTGAATTTCCAAGATATGAGGCAATTCGCTATCTGCCAAATTGCAAAGGCGGACTGGTTGCCAAATAGAAGGCAACGTTATTTACAACTAGCTTGTTCGGTTAAGAGTTAACTATTGTTCCGAGCCTTAGCTCAGTCCGTTCTTTTATTTGAAAATGTCACTTATTGCTATGTACATTCAAAATTGCTTATTATATAAAAATCCCTACTCTAGTCTTAAATCTATTTACCCTAACCAATCGAACGCGATTCAAATTTGTTCCCATGGAATTCGTCGCTTGCAATATTGCTTACACCAATGCACTTTGCATTGCCCCAATTATATTTTTGTTTACTCTAGTTTCAATGATCTTCTAAGAGTTTCACACGGTTACAAAAAAGGGAAATTTAAACTACCATACCGATGTAGTTAGTATGGAGGTAAAGATCTTTGCTAAGAGATTAATTTGAGGATGTGCTTTGGTGTGATAGAGAGCTTACAGAAGTTTATGTGGGAAAGTGTTAGTGTTTGTAAGATTTATGAATGATACGATTAATATTAACTCATTCCAATTACTGTTATGAGTATCTCTCATTATTGCTATCTGAAGTAGCGTTATTTTCATTATTATTTTTGTGATTAGTATTTTCAATATATATGTAAATATTACTGGGAAGTTGACCGTGTCGACCTCAGGGGTTGCATCTCATGGCTTATTTGGTTTTGCCCTGAAGCACACCCAGTATATTTCCAATATAACATCTAATATAATTTTAATAGTATAGCTCTTAAAGAGTATACAGTTTAAATTTTAGATTGATCGGAGCAAAACTGACGGAGATACTGCCATTTTAAATATATACTCTCCAACCAATTTTGGTATTATTATCAATTTTTAAACGCGTTTTTCTCAGATTTAGTTTTTTCAAATTCGGTGATTACTGTAACTCAAAAACTACTTATCCGATCCTTCGCAAATTTTGCACACTTACTTTATATATGAATTACGAGTTAACAACGTCAAGATTTTATCAATATTTTGCATTTGTTGTTATAATTTTGTTTAAAACAACAAATTCGCCGAATATTATCAATAAATTTTCATAAATTCAACAAATTCGTCTTTTTACTTCTAAAACTTGAAAAATCAATTAAATAAAAATATGGACGTTTTCCCTCGAAAAACTCATAAACTAACGGTTTTTAGTTAACAGATGATCCAGTAATGAGTTATGATGATCACCAGAAAGTAGCTTTTTTTGGATGTACATATACGAAGATTTCCTGTCAATGGCTCAATACAAAAAAAAATTCACAAAAAATTAACAGAAGACTATTGAAATGTTGCACTTTTATGTCCTTAACTTATAAGCAAATGTATGTGAAACTTATATACAAACATAACCCTAAAAGATTTGTATAAAATATTAAAAATTAAGCCTGCTTTCCTAATTACCTTCATATTTTCTTTCCATCTATTTCTATCTTATATCTCTAGATGTTTCCTATGCGAAAGGTGGCCAAAAAAAGAATAGAAGTTATCATTGCCAGTGAATCGTCAAAATCATGCAACATTTGTGCTTGACACTAACTGGCAGATTACCGTGGGCCGAAAAACAGTCATGCAATATGCTGCATTCGTTCAAGTTTGAAACAAAGTTACTTGTTCAACACGAACATTGTTTCTTTGATGTCATTCAATTCATGACCCAACTCACTTTTGGATGATTTTGTAAATAAACAACTTTCCTGAGCTGAACTTTAGCGTGAAAAGTGAAACTGAATTCGGTGGACATGTGCATTCAAAAAGATTATGCCATCATTCACATTCGAAAAAATCATCTTATTGTACTCAAAATCCGTTCCAGAAGATGCATCTACAATGTGGTGACAACGATACCGACTTGGTGACATTCATGCAGCAAAATAAAACATGAAACAGGCATCATGAATATTGTATGCGAGATATACATAGTCTTAAATGGCGATTACTTATATTCACTCCACCAAACGCAGCCATGGTGGCCATTTGAATGGAATCATACTTCATATAATTTAATTTAAATCTTCATTTTTATCATCTTATCTAACTATCTCAGCTATATACAATTTCAACTTCCTACTCAATTGCATCATTACTGTTCCTTTGAAAAAATATTTAAAAGATACTTTTAGTAGTGTTCTAATTATCTTGAGTCCGGAGCAAAAATTCAAACAGTCGATACCACGCCAATCGTTTTAAATTATACTGCACATTATTTTAAAAAAATCAAAAAAAAAACTTTCGAAAAACAAGCCGTTACAATAAGAAACAGTTTCAAGCACGTTGACCAAAATTTCAATATCAAAGATCAAAAAATTAATATTATGCAGCATAAATTCTTTGGTAGGAAGGTAAAAGTTGTTTAAAAGAATGCTCCATATGAATTACTATTGCAAAGCTTTTTTTGTCACGAGGTCTCCTTCTCATAAGATCCATACAATACCTTAATCTTAAAAAAACTATGCATTCCAGAAATTTTAAAAGTGTCGAAAAGTAGCTTTATTCTATTTCAATCTCTGCTCTATTCATAGAGCAGTCAAACTTCTTTTGACATTTTCCAATCACTCCGGAAATATATAACAGCTTGTTTAGTTGCATAAAATATTTCAAAAATTCTTATTATTTATTTTCTTACTAAACAAGTTTCTAATTCCATATTAGAAATCGTTTATGAAGCTTACGGCCAATACCCTATCTATTGCTTTGCTGACGCGAAAATAATCCATTTTTAACACAAGGAAGTCAGTTATACCAAAATTAGTTCTAACAGGTTAGCAATCTCAATTCAGTCGAATTTCCTATTTAGAAATGGATAATGATTTACCGAATTTTGTTTTGTATTTAAGTAGCCGGAAGACTTTGAACATACATATAAGGATTTTAAGTTGGCAAGGGCATGTTCCTTTGGAAACTAGACTATATTTGAAGTAAAGGATCATTGACTGCGTTCTTTATGTTATATGGTACAGAATACTTGTTTGCACTGGACCTATGCTTGTCCATGCTGTGGTGAAAAATAGTTCACTACTCTGTCCTTACAGATTTCCAGGAAAAGACGTAAATCATCACATAAGAACAATGAGAACTGCAACCTTTTACCTATAGTGCATCTTAAATATGATTTCCTACTACATCCAACTATCAGCGCTAGATAAACTATCACCCAATTTATGCACTGTTGGACCTTTACCGTTCGACAAAAATGCAGAATAATAGTAGTATTTTCCAAGCTCAGTGTCTTGAAGACGTTTACTTGTTTTTCTTGAAATTTTCGCCAACCAGTTTGATAGTGGCGTTTAATGGAACATCTTAAATGTTAATGATACCCATCTCGCAATCCCCGATCGGTTTTAGGCAAATTTAATTCGGTTCGGTCTGATGATATGACCTTTTACAATGTTTGGACGCCACTAACGTCCGCCCAATGGCGACCACGCCGTGTCCATGTGGGCAAACAAGTAGTGCAATAGCTCATTGAAATTTCTATGATCGCGCACCTGATGGCCAGTTGATGCTCTTATTGCTCCTCAATATAAAAAGGCTTGGCTCACCTATCACAACTATCAGTTCTTCATCAGCTTTTTGATAAACAACAATCACTACAACACCATGTTCAAATTCGTAAGTATTGGATACATTGTTCAAGTGCTGCAACGGATTGACCACAACAATTGGATTATTGCACTTTGGAATCGAATTAAGCTCTACGCTAAAATTAAATCATTAAGAATTTAATCCACTTTGCACATACCTTAAGAGGGACACTTAAATGGATTCCAAAATTACTGGTCACACTTGCTCGCTGATCTTAAAGATCACTCTAAGGACTATCTTCCCAGAGACTTAACTATTGCACTATTCTTTTCCTATTAGGTCGCTCTCGCCGTCCTTTTGGCTCTTGCCTCAGCCGACCACATCGACAAGGATGCCCAGACCCGTACCTTGGCCAGCGACATCCATCCAGATGGCTCATATGCCTTCGCCTACGAGACCTCCAACGGAATTGCCGCCCAAGAACAAGGTGTTGGTGGAGTCCAAGCTTCAGGTGCTTCCTCCCACGTAGCTCCCGATGGCACCCCAATCCAGTTGACCTACACTGCTGATGCTGACGGTTTCCACCCAGCTGGTGCTCATTTGCCAGTCCCACCACCAACCCAAGGTATCCCAGCCGCTATCCTCCGCTCCTTGGAATGGAACGCTGCCCATCCAGAACAAGAACAACCCACTGTCCAAGTCGTCCGCCGTTTCTAAATAAAATGACTGTACCTAGTCTAGAGAAATACAATACGAGATAAGTTATAACTGAAAATATTATGCCTTTTTATTGGAAGTGTATGACCAAACCATAGTATTTTCCCTGGGGGGATGAAAACAAAAGTTCAATATCCTTGCTATAAAGTAGAGGAAGACCAACTTACACAAGCTGCAACAGTAAGACCCAAAATTCAAATATTGACAAAACTACCTATCGTTTACTGATATTCCAACGTAGGGTCCAAGGATATTTTACAAAGGTCAGATAGCTTTAATCAGGTTCCTGTCACACAGTCCTCGAATTACTTAATATCAACAACCAAAAGCACAGGAAAAATTACCAAAAAGAGTAATTTGAGGCCAATTAAAAAAAAATTATTTCAGCCGTTGCCTACAATCATCTGTACAACGACCCCAACTCGAAGTCCTTTGAAGCAGCTCTTACTCATAAAAAAGATTACCTATAATCTCTTTCTCTAACAATACTTATGTGGTAGCCCATTGTTGAAGCAACTGTATGACTTTTATCGTTCTGTACTAAAACAATAAGATTATCTTGATAGGTGAAACTCAACGGTTTAAGTTATATTATAATTTTGGTCTAAATTTCGAGGTCATGTCTGTTACTCATTAAATATATGGGGAATGCAATTTACCACTATGTATTCATTTCATTTGTAATGCGAGAAGACTCCATAATGGTATCATTGGAAATTATAGTTTTTGATGCATTTGTAAACCTACCGTTATTAATTGCAATATGCAGACCAGTTAACTCTTACACCATTTTTTGATTTGTGATCAAGAATGTTGAGCTCTTAATTGATTTTTGATTTAAATCAGCTCAATAATATTCATTCATTCAATTTTAGGTTTTAATATCACAAATGACCAAAGGTTGTTGAATTTTCCAAAATCGGTAAATATCTTCAAAACATAGGAGTGATAATGATATTCTTGAATAAAAGGTGAAAACTATGAACCATGATTTCAATGAAGGAGGAAGTTCGTAACAAAACACAATAAATCTATTCGTACTGATTTTTCAATAATTCAGGACATGTTCGTTGAAATAAACGGGAAGGTTCGTTTCCTGATTCAGCTATTTTAACGAAGTAGTCTTTAAGCAACAAAAGAGAGATGTGAGATGTTTTTAACAATCATCTTCCAATGGATTAGAAGTTAACAAAGAAGACATTTTGGAAATATTTCATTTAGATATGGCTTATAATATTCATTACGTTTTGATACAGACCTGAATGGAAATATTGTGTTTTGAATCTCATGTTTGGGATTATGATATGTCTATTTGGTCTGCACCACCACTTTTTTACACATTGTTCGTTAAGTTTAGTCAAAAAGAAAGAAAGCACCTATGATGCAGTTTCATTTAGTAATCATTGAGTGTACATTCAAAAACAATTAAATTTGAAGAAAAAGCTGCCTAATGAAAAATATTTCAACAAATGTAAACGACAAAATATTAATTTCTATTAAGAAAGTTATAACAATCTTCCTATATCCGCACATTTCTACTTCTAAACAATCTAATCGTTTAAATCTATCGCGCTAGATCCTTGCTGGTCCGACCAAATATCTAGACTAAACTGAAATTTTTCAAAATTTGTTTCAAGTAATTTAGTAACATCCTTTTTCTTCTCTGCGCTAATTACAGAAGCAAATCATCTACATTTCAAGTTCTTAAGCATCTGAAGACAAATAAAGCTTAAGAATCTTAAAGGTATCAATCGCTTCTCACAGCCTTACCCCACCTATGCTTCGAGATGATATTAAATGTTACAATATCTGATGAATTTTAGTTTAAAAAAAAACTGATCGAATCAATATACTTAATTAACAACTTAAAAATTTTGTTGTCTGCCAAAAGTTTATGTAATTTCATTCATATAAAATAAGTTAATGGACCAGAGTGTAAGTGTCAAAACAAAGATTTTCAGAAATTGTTGTAAAACTTGCAGACAGTTTTTTTCATCCTTGATTTTAGCTTATTCTATCAAATGTCTGCGCAGAATTTTCAAATGTCTACGCATTTAAAAAAAACTTATTTCTAGTGTATAAATAAATATTTTTTAGTACTTCCTGCTTAGGTACATAAAAAGAAAGGGCTAGTAATGCCTATAAACAAATATATAAGTCCAAAACGCCCCTAGTCGATTGACTGTAGTTTTCACTAGGGGGGGGTATGATATTTTATTTTTATGTTTTTGCATTATTATTATTGTTAAGTTAAGTTTTTAGGTCGATTGGAGCAAAACTAACGGAGCTGCAATATTTTAAAACTCTGCTCTTCGACGCGTTATAAACTGTAAATCGGCTATTTCCCTTTTTTCAACGCGTTTTTTTTCCATATTTAGCTTTCTCAAAGTCGGTGAACGCACTAACCCAAAATATATTTATCCGATCCTTTTCAAAATTTGCAAACTTCTTCTGTACATAAATCACGAGGTAGCCATTTCGAGATATTATATTTTTAGTGATTATAATTTGTTTTATAACAACAAATTTATCTATTTTTTAATAATTTTTTTTAAAAAAATCTTTTTTTACTTAAAATTGATACTAAAAATTGAAAATTCGTTAAAAAAATATACCATGCCTTAGTTACTTCGGGAAACTCATAAACTAACGAAATCTTTGTGGTTTTTTGTCATCAGATGATCGAGTGATGAATTCTGCTGTGCACCGCAAAACTACTTATTTTGGAGGTGTCTGCGAAAATTTTCTGTCAGCTCAATAATCAATATTTTTGGATCGAAATTTTAGAGAATACTCTTGATTAATTATATTATTTTGTTTCTTGTTCAGAAATAAATTTATATTTACAGTAATTTCAAAACATAATCTTTCAAATTTGCTTAAAATATGTAAAATTAACCATACTCCTCTCTCTCTCCATTTTCGTTCTAAAGTTGTAAGAAAAATTGGAAAACCTTTTTAATCAGAAAAAAACTTTAATTGAAAATTTTTATAAGTTTCTTAAGAACCAATGGATAATACGCTTTCGATAATTTCGTATGTTTTCTTAAAACAATCCTTTCCCCAGCCCTTATTTTTTTTCCTTTGGTCATTATTTATATTATCATGTGAACTAGTTTAGCAAATATTTCACAATAATGCATTATTTAATATAGTAAATTTATATACCATCGTAGCTGTAATTCTACGAAGACCCCTAGCAGATTAGATTCGCAAATCTTAAAATTCCATACGTTCTTTATTTATGAGCTATTTGAAGGAACTCAATAAGTTGTTATTTTTAATATTTAATATTTTTTAATAATTTTTAATATTTGTACTATTTTTATATCGTAAAGATCAGTGAAAAACGATTCTCGCATTGAAAATTTTTTCATAAACACACTCCTGGACATCAAAATTAAAAATCATGTTTTTACGTAGCTAACAAAGTCATATATTGTTTCAAACTCTTGAAGTTATTCAAATGGAATAGAAAACATTCCCTTATACACTATTTGAATTTAAACTAAATATAGCACTTATTGAGATGAAAGTTTATTTTTTTAAGAGTATTTTGTAGTCAGGTATACTTTAATTTTATTTTTGATTCTAACTAATCCGTTTAAGTTTAATTTGAACGTTACAATTAATTTTGGATGATATTTAGGTTTTGCCCTTTGTATCTGTCGTTGTCGTATATTCGTCAATTTATTACCTTATTTTCGGTTACAGTTTGATTAAACCCAAGTTGTATAGTATGTTTCCAAGAAATATACATCTTTCATGCAATTATCGACAGTACTAGCCTAAAATATTTTATTTCCGCCTAATCCTATTTAAGCTGCTTCATGCCCCCCTTTTCACTGAAACTGTCGCCAATCAATTATTCACGAAAATTTACTAGAATTTAAGGTCGTGCATTTGCATAAAATTTTGTTAATTTATGTTAATTATAATTAAAAACTATTGGAACATTCTTATATACTAAGGTTTCATAACAATTGAATCGGTGATTTCTGGTCAACAATTATTTTTCTTTTATTATTGTCGAGCACATTATGTGCAAAGCAATTTCAATTCATGAATGGATAATAAACAGACTTTTTAACGTTTTATTTTAAAATCACGTAATATCAACGCCATCTAATTTAACACTACCTCAATACTAAATGTACCCATCCTGGACGGACGCAAATTTCATTTAGTTTTGATCTTAAACCCGCTCTCATAAACTAAAATGTGAGAAACAGAAAAACGTGCAAGTTATTTAACAGCGGAATGTTAAAATTGTCACACTAACCGACTTCGTTTCGATCTTGAGTTGCTCAACATCTTGTTTGCTACCATCATCATCTTCGTCGCCATGATAAAATAAAAGAGTTTTGTTATTCGACCTTAGCCAGCTTAGGTTAATAGAAACCAAAAATATATTTAGTGTTTTCAGACTGAACCTTGAATTAGCAAGCATGAAAATCCGAGTATTTCAAAGACAGTTATCATTTATTATTTACAATTTAAATATGCGATAACAGTCAAATGCATATTTGTCTGTCATTTGATATCCGACGATGACACGCAAAAGATCACAAGTTTTATTCAAAGTCCTTTTATTTTGATTTGATGATGTTTTTTCTGTAAAAGTATCTTGGAAACAACGGACGCATATATCGCCTTTATTTCCTGGAAATTGATAACAATGATTAATGTTCAAACCCAAACCATAAAGTCCTTAATTTTATGAAACGCTTTCAATGGTAACATCTGCAAATTTCGAGTGATAAAGAGGTAATTTCTTATTATTTAAAAAAATCATCTCAATGCAGCGGCTAAAACCTGTCTAAAAATGTGGCTGTTGAATAAATGGGCTGACTTTTATAAATTTCCATAAATTTCTAATAAAAATATTCACGTATATATTTCGTAAATGAAATGCATTTTTCAATTTCAGTTTTAATGATCGTAAAATAAATTTTAACACATATATTTGTTATTAAAAAGTTGATAATCAATTATGCAAGAAAGTTTCATTGTTGTTGGATATGTCGTGATTATCGTCAACAAGTTTACACGGCGAAAATGCATTCAAAAGATGTTTGTTTGATAGTTGCAACTTTTCATGTGCGTCGTTGAATGTGGTAGAAAAATCAAATACTAAGATAAGCTTTTATTTGAAGGCAAACAAATTATCCGTATTTTTAAATCAAGGAAAAAAAGAATAAATGTTTGATGCAGCCAAGATTGGGCAATTAATCCATAAGCACAATATAGACTCGAAGTATAGGCAAAAAATCATTTACAAATATGTTTTGGCATATTTTCATTATTTTATTTTGAGGAAAATGAAATATTGTTATAAGATGTTTAGATTCTTAAGACAAGGCATAAATACCAGCTCCATCGAAAAGTGCTGCGAGAAAACATGTCACGGGTAAAGACTAAAGAAAAGCCAATCTAAAATAGGAGTCCGATTTTCTCAAATTTTTCTTTTCTAGGATCACTCGTCATTTCAGTATGCATCCACAAATTCAAAAGGATTTTACATATATATATATATATATATATATATATATATATATATATGAAGCATTTTCAGCAAACAAATCTTGCACCGTTTCATTTGATGTCAAAATCATTGCTTTCTAGTGACAAATTTGAACGGTGTACTGCTTGGACGGTGTAAGCCTAAGCGTGATAAAAAATTAGCAAAATATCATTCGCTCTTAAAACCTTCCAAAATCGAATTAAAATGTATTGTACAATATTGTTAACTTATCATAAATCCATATTTTCCGTGCGCAGACGTTGCTAAAATCACCCTGTATATTACTTATCGTTTATAATGCAGTGATTTTCATAAATTTAAATAAAATGATAATATAACAAGATTTTCAGCTTGAAACAATGTTAACATAAAAACTGGCAGTTAATGGACAAAATGTCAAATAAATTAATCATTTCTTTATTTCAAAGTCGTCGTAAGATATCAACGCATTATGCAATTTTGAGAAACTGTCGTCAAATTACCATATATACTCTTTACCATTTAAACTTGGAAAAACTATCTACCACACATGTTTCCTGGCAAATTGTATTGATTCTTTAAAAAAGATAAATATAGGCACATATACGAGTATCTGCTGTGAAAAACGTTATAATTTTTTTTCCCACCGTGCTGAATAAATTATAGCCAAAATCCATTTTACAACTGCAATTTTTTTCGTATTAAGCACTCGTATTCTTTTTTTCGGAAGTTTATTCACGCATAATTTAACACATTTAAATATGGTAAGATTTTTAACTAGAAAAACGTTTAAATGTCGAATAATTTATCGAATTGCCTCGAAATTTTTAATAAAAATGATTTTAGATAATATTCAAATGGTTTTCATAGCTGAAAATAAACTAATATTTTCACATGATGTTTGTTATTATATAATTTTATCTGGATCAAACATTTTGATTTCTAGGAATATCATGGCCAAATATGAGTGAATAATATTTTTCATGCCATCTATAAATTAGGTAGCTACAAAATCTAGTATAAATATATGTATATATTGTGATTTTTTATGAGATGTATTTTTTAAGTAAGTGAAGTAAGGATGCAACTATTGTAACAATGCAATAATTGTTTACTTACTCTTTTTATGATTAATTTGTTGGTTGAAATAGAAAAAAAAATGTTTTTAGTAAATAAATTGAAACAATAATTTTCATGATCTTAAATTTGATGTTTAAATTTCCACGGAAACTGTCGATCGTATAACCTTAGAGTAGCATTTTAATCTGTACGGAAACTTCTTGTTGTTTGTAATTTATTTTGGTTTTTGTTTTTATACAATTTAGGATTGCTCCGACTCCGGTTGATGTGATAAGAAAATCTTCGGGGAAAATTGAAAACCGATTTAATAAACTAAACTATTGAAAACTTGATCAAATCATGCAAATTTTAAGATGCCATGAATAATACCACAACAACGCCATTATAATAAATGAAGTCAAGTAATATTATTCGTAACACTCCTATATTTAAAGTGACTGTTTATTATTTTTATATTATTATTCTCTTGCAATCATAAACAAAACTTTTTTGAAGGGAACGTTTCAAATGATCTGATTTTTATAAGCATTGAATTTCAAAAGTTAAAAAAAAATAGGTGAAAAAATTTATACAAAAAACTAATTTTTGCACTTATTTTATTCAATTAAAAAACGGCTCGACTAAATTCATTGGAAATTTAATAGAATAATTAAAATTGTAATATGCGTTCTCTTCTCTCTTCTTTCTTTTAACGATTTTATCGCAACTTTTTATCATTAAATTTTGATTTTTGCATGTGTGGTATTGTTGACTATAGCTGCCAAAATATAGTTTTCAAAACTGTTTTTGTCTGAAATTGATACTTGAGGGAAGACGTGAAAATCATGATTTTTGGACATATTTCTTTATTTATATTATGAAAATTCACTGTCTATTTGATAGTCCATTAAGGAAGAGTTGAATGTAGTAATTCAAATGTATATGATGAAGCTAAGATCACCATGTGCTCGATATTTTACCAGAATTTTAGATATTCGCTTAAATTTCCTTAATTATAAATAAAATTTCCACGTGGGTAGTAACAATATCGGGAAGGAAAGTAGATTTGTATTTTAAAACTTGGGCCAATCCTAAAATTTATTTCTATATTAAAAAAATCCAAAAAACTGTAAACATCTGAAGTAGAGGGGAAGAGCTCAAAATATTATATACATGGGAAATCTCGTAATCCTAATTGCCAGCAATATAGAGGATTAGTTTAGTGCTCAGGAAAGTAGCTGGACATTTTGACGCACCCGGACATTTTGTATCTCGTATCTGTATACAGAGGCAAGTCAACATTTGGTGCAAAAATATAGGTAAATTTCTTGAGTACAATGTTGATGTAAAAAATCATTTCGTTACTGAAGAAGTAGGAAGTGAAACTAATCCATTCAGGGAGGTCTCTCGACGTTGCCACTTTCAAGTCATTCCATAAAACCGTTGTCAGTTTGACTTCTAATGATATGGGCAAAATACACGAAAACATCGAAGCGAATTTGAAAGAAAACTCAGTAATTTAACGCACATTGTTGACACTTGCATTTCTGATAGAACATGGTTGCTGTGTTGGGTGTTAACTGCTCTATAAACTTTGTTGCTAAGCTTTTCACGCGAAATAGCAAAGTTGAATCTAATATTATTAAGAACATATGTATTTATATTTTTCCAACTCTACGCAATTCATGCAACAAAAAGCTATTTAACACTTAAATCGTAAATATGATCAACGAATATCTATTGTTTCGATTCCCGAAGGATAGGTTGTGATTCCCTGGCTCTTTTATGCACCCAAATACGATCCATTTTACCTGTTTAAACAGATTAAAGTTGTAGATTGATAATGTTCACTCAACAAGAAAGATCAACTGCAGGATTTATTATTTCGACATGCAGCACAACCTACACATCAAGTGTTTTCGGCAAACTTTAAAAACATTTATAATTAAGTATACAATTTCAGATTAACGAGGCCGCGTCTAGACTGTGTATGCAGTTAAACTTGAAATCATGATCATGTGAAAGGAAATGACATGTGAACCTGCTGTAATCATATATAGAAGTTTGCTGCACCAAAATCACAATAAACAATTACTTTTTTGAACTAAAACCAAACTGAACTAAATGTACTTTCAATTAACGAAATTTATTACGATTCAAATTATGTAGTATGTTTCGAGAATCATTCTACAGGATTTCTGTGGTATTTTTTATGTTGGGATTATTTTAAGATTGACTAGCTTGCAACAACACGACCATACCAAGGTTTTGGTTGGTAGCTATTTCAGTGTTTTTGCACAAAAGACATTAGCCACCTTTTAAATTTATTACCGACTATAAAAGTTTTGATTCAGAATGAATGAGTTTTCGCCGGAATACCTTGCTAAACGTGTTAACAAACCAATTCCCGAGTGTTTTCCACAATATCTCCAACTGACAACAAAAGTTAGTTTTTCAATGCTACACAGATGGATCTAGAAAACTTCCGTGTCTTCTTCGCCGTATTTTCAGCTAAGCCGCAAACGCATGTATTCATAATAGGTTCGACATCATGAAAACTTTAAGATCGTAAAATCGCACTTATTCACTGAGAAGAAAAATTAACATTTCAAATACAGATTAAACTTCGCGCCAGAGCAATAAAACCAAGTGAATAAGGAATACTACCGTTTGTTGGAGCTTTCAGATACCTATCTGTTGAGAATCTGCTAAACACGCATCCAGATTGGTCATAAAGTTTATTGAAATCTGAAATCAATGGATTTGTAAGATTGAAAGAGTGATTTCGTCATCGTTCGCATCCTTGAGATATAGGCTAACGACTCGGTGACCGGTGATGTTCAGGAATCCTGATTTTGGTGACGCAAACATCACTATTGCAAATTAAACTAGGCTTGCCGTTCTCATTTAGGAATAGTTACAAATCATTTTTTTCTTTTTACATCCGATGTTGAGTTTGAATTTAAATTTAGTTTCGTAGCTTTCCAGTTTTGTTTTAAAAACAATCTATTTGTTAAAGAGTCTAGGTTTTATCCCAGTAACTATGATTTTCACGAAGAGTGCTGACTTTCCGCATTAATATTTACAATAAACGATTGTTTATCCTTGTAAAACTGACAACAAAACCCCAAAATGGTTTAAGTTTACCAACTTTAGCTAACAAATTGCTAACTTTTTATACTTAAAGTAAAAGGAGGTATTAAGTTGGTTTTTTTACTATTTCGTAGGATTAAAGTGAAGAGTACAGCAGTGGCGAGGCGTTCATATAAGCCGATTCCCATCGGCTTCCCTTTCCAAATATGTTCCAAAAATGTCTAACACTTCAGTTTTAAAAGGGAATGAAGTGTTTATTTACTTGCATGCATCACTGTAAACATGCACAATCGTTCCACTTGATCTCAGTGTTTATTCCATCATACTCCATTCTCTTCATTCTACACATCCTCATAGTTCCACAATAGCCAGCAAAGCGATCAACATCTGTAAGTGTTGCAGCAAAGCTTTCCGAGTCTCGAATTCATCAATAATTTAAGGTGCCGGGGGCATTCAACTCCCGTTTGTTGGAATGGCAGCTCGGTTTTTCTCAATAGGATATGGCAACAAATCAAAAAGCCGGTAGCGTTCCCGACTTGCGAATCAGCTGTGAAAATTGATGCTAGAAAATCATCGGCTTACCCACAGTAATTTTTCACCCCTCGCCACTGGAGTACAGTAACTGGAGTTCGAGCCATATTGGCGATAATAATTTATTTTGAATTTTGGCACATTTAAAAACCACGAATTGATTCTACACTTTTTCATTGAGAATAGAAAATTTTCGTTGATTTTATCTGTTTAAATTTGTTCTAAACATTTTTTGGTTTGACTCTAGAAAAGTTTTTCCAAAAATTAATCCAGAAGAGCTTGCCTACTCGATGTGGAAAATATTATTTTTTTTAGAATCTACACAAAATGATTCATTGAATCCTTTTGTTGGAATTTTCGCATCTTCGATCATTGAAAACTTGCTACCAGAAAGTTTTCGTGTAATACAACACGGTATCTACAACTCTGAAGAATCACAGTAACATTGCACGCAGTCACTGCCATCGCCGCTATTACCACCGCTGATGCTGCCTCGTCATAAGTACAAACTAACTAACTAAGACATAACTGTACATGTAAACATTTCACTCATATAAGTAGAGGGAATTTCAAGGGAGTCAGTCATTACCGCCTCACTTACTGGCATTAAAATTTACAACTAAAAACCAAGAAGCGAGAATCGGTTGGTCAGTATTGAATCGCTTAAGGCGCCACCAAAAAATATTTGTGGAATCTAGTCAACTTTGTACATAAATATATATTTATATAATGTTTTAAATTTGCACTCGTCTTTTACCTGAGAGCTCATAACAACATTGACCTTTCGGAGAATACAGTACCGTACAGTGTGTAAATATAGTTATTGGAATAAGTGCGCTTTTGCATAATCACTCGTTTTCAATAAAATTAATTTTTTGGAAAATCAATATGAAGCTGTATTCATGAAGGCGGAAGCAAAAGAAAAAATATTTTTTAAAAAAAGTTTGATCAAAATAATAGACCTGTAGTGTTTCGAAACTTATCTGCTTGAAAGAAAACTCTTTTTCTTCTGAAGTGTGCAGGAGATTAAATCCTCTTGCCATTCACCAAACATTATTTCAAGTGTAAACTTATTATACTTGAGTCACGATATATTTTTTAAACGAATAACAATGAAAAGATTTGCAAGAAAAAAGGGAAGGTATATTTTCAACACAATAAAGTAGAGACCACTCTCCAAAAAAATCATTACTCTATCACAAAACTATTAATTTTGAAAATCATGAAGTTTCAGTGAAAAAATTCTTCCAAGTAAACTTTGATATTTACATTTTCAAAAGTACTTTGTAATTGCTCAAAATTAAATAAATGGAGCTATATCTTTTTTCTGCAAACCCTTCTGTTATGTTACATAAACATGAGGGCAAAAAATTGGGGAGAAAATTAAGTAAATTGATATGAGCACTTAATAACGAACATTAAACCAAACACCTTGCATAGTAAATAAAACTCTATTCTTATCTCTTAAATACGGCACCACTGGTTGGTCATTCAATTAGATACAATCATCTAAGATTTCGTCATGAGATTAGATTAGAACCTCCGCATGACTGAAAAGCACATTAAGTGCATCAGCCAACCGGATTGCCGTAAACATACAAAAAAACCGGTGCAACCTGCAGCCTAAAAGCATTACTCGATACACCATTATCCATTAATCTGTGTCGGCCTCACTCCGCTGGAATCGGTGGATATCAACCATGCTGGGGGAATCTTCGCCTCATTGGCGAAGCATGTGAACAATTCTTTATAAAAAGCAACAGCCTTGAATTTTCCAATGGTCAGGTGGACGCGAGCCAAAAACGCTTTGTGTACGAATTCGATGGCCTTTAATTCTGAATTTAATATGAATTCATCTTGTGATTGCCTCTGCGTACGGGTGTCTGGCCATCTTTATATAAAAACCGAGGACCAACCAATTCGCAGCATTAGTAGATTACAAGCTTATCTCTGCACAACATAGATTACACAGGAAACTCTAGTCAAAATGTTCAAACTCGTAAGTTGACCGCGAAGCTATCAAGGATCAACTAGTGACTAATATCCTTTTTTGATTCAGATTGCAATCACCATCGTTTTGGGACTCGTTGCTGCTGACAACATTGACCGGGACGCCCAGATCCGCAGCTACAGCAGCGACATCAGCCCGGATGGCTCCTACTCGTACGCCTACGAGACCTCGAACGGAATTGCTGCCCAGGAGCAGGGCGTAGGTGGTGTCCAGGCTGCCGGAGCCGCTTCTCATGTGGCCCCCGATGGCACCAAAATCCAACTGACCTACACCGCCGACGTCGACGGATTCCACCCAGCCGGCGCTCATTTGCCACAGCCTCCACCAATTCCAGAATATATCCTCCGATCCTTGGCCTGGAACGCGGCTCATCCGGAACATCAAGTGCCAGAGGATCAGCTCCGACCCACCCTTAAGCGCTACTAGTGTCCTCGTCGAATAACTTAGGAATAATGAAAAGTTTAGTTTAGTGGACATTTAAAAATTTATCGTAGTCTATTGCAAACATGCGATCAACAGTGAAGTGCAGACATTCAATTGGTCGAAAGTGCGAGCAACCTTTAAATGGTCAACATGTATGCTTGGCTCTGATTAAATAAATTAAAATAACGAAAAATAAAATTTTGTTTCTAACTGCCATTGTCTCCGATTTCATCACTATCCCGCTTAGCATGCGTGGCATTAGCATAATTGTGCGGATTGACAATGGACCGATTTGCTGTCTTGGTCACTAGGCTGAAATTTCCATATTAATGGATTATAGTTTAAAAAATGTACCCAGAAACTTCAATAAATTCGTTCGGAAGACGTGCAGCACGTTTTCATCGTAATAACTTGTGCGTGAATTCAATTTGAAGTCCCATATTTGGTGACCTCAGATTAATGAGGTGTGACCGTTTTCACAGAAGCTCTTGCACATTTTTTTTGGGGAATATGAAACTTCGTGTGTTTTCATTTCAAGATCATTAGTGTCACGACAAAAACGCATATATTTTAATAATGATGGGACAATAAATAATTGACATGCTAATTGAGCATATAATGTCTTGATTACAATAAATGCTGTTCATTTAAATCCCCATACATATTATTGCTGAGTGTATAAATTGGACATGAAATGAAGTATGATACCTTGAAGCTGTTCGTTTTACCATGAACTCAGGTGAACAGATCAGCGAAAAAATTTTGAAACTTTGATATGCAGTCGCATTTGCAACTGTGAATATAAACTGGAAGGATTAGTCTGAACTATTACAGAAACATATAAATGGAAACACTACTTTTGAATGTTGATAATGATGTCTAATATAAGCAAAAAAATATGAAACTCCAAGCAAGAGTTATTCTACGCATCAAACTTTTTTCGCATAATATTTCGTGCTGTCCATAAACGACATTTAAATCAAAACGACATACACCATTTTGAACAAGTTGGCATTCATCTGGTTATAAAACCAACTGAATTGCAAGAAGGATCTGCAAAAATGTGTTAATGATATTGCATCAGAGATAAAAATGCATACCAACAGTAAAATTGATGTGAGTCCAACAAACTTAAATAACCCAACATTCACATAAATTCTTCATTAATGACGTAAAATTTTATATAAATTTTTGATTTGAATGAGCTGGGCATAGTGATTCGCAAAGTCCTATGGCTATTGCTGAAATTGAGATTTAAAGCTTGCAACCTTTTCTCTCAAAAAATAATTTAGTATCGAAAGTAGCTTCAAGAGTTCTTGAGCAATACCTGACGCAAATTAATAGCATACGGATTTTGAGTGCGACGTCGTGTAGGACAATTTTTAAACTATTTTATATTATTTTCATTGACAAAATTTTTAAGGACAATTTACCTTTACAATAAATAACATTCCAAACAATTGTTTTTTTTTTCAAGTAGCACCTCCTTACCAGTAAACACGGCTTAGTTTTTACAAAAAAAAAACATTCCCAAAGAAAGTGTAAGAAATAGCAGTCGCAAATAAAAGAAAGCCAAAAGGACAAGCTAACTAACTAATAACTAAGGTTAAAGTACTATAAACAAACTGCAAGCCGAAACTCGTCCACAGTATGAGTTTGAGGTAATCAAGAAGAAATGTATTAAGACTTCACTAATATCGAAGAGAAAATGAGAGCAAATTTAGAGACCAGACTACCGCTCATATGTATTTACCCACCCAGACATTTTGAAATTTTCCGTATTAATAGACCATTGTTTGATGTAAAGCGATTTAATTACATCTTTCGTTAATGCTGACATCTTTTTTGTATAAAAATTTTGTAGGTGTAATTATAAAATCTGCCAAATGACATTAACTGACTTCGGAGGTGATTTATCCCATCAAGGAACCGAATTTTTTAGGATTATTTTTTGTTATCGGATGAAGGTATTAGGATGTATTTAGCAATACGCTGAATTCTAAGTTAATCTTTTTAGCTGCGAAGAAAATATAATTGAAAATTTATGCTGCCGGCGGACTTGTATTTTTTCAAACTTCTATTGAGCGATTGCTTAATATGCCAAAGACAAAAGAACTTCCAACTGAAACACGCGATTAGAATGGGCGAAACAACACATTTATTGGACACCTGAAGACTGGCCAACGAGTAACGAGTCGAAATTCGAAGTTTTTGGCCCCAGGCGCAGAGTCTTCTTGCGGAGGTCAGCATAAGAACGGGCATTAGACCAATGTTTAGTGCCTACCATCAAACATGGTGGTGGCTCTGTTATGGTATGGGGTGGTTTTGGAGGAGGTAGGATTGGTAATATTTGCCGAATCCAAGACGTCATGAGGAAGAAGCACTTTCGGAAGTTACTTGAAACTGAAATGTTGCCATCTGGACTGCGCATTTTTCGAGATTAATTCACATTTCATCACGACTATGGTCCGAAACATATCTCCAAGCTTTGTAAAGACTATTTGGAGAAGCTATCAGCAGAAGGACTGCTTAATGTAATGGTTTGGCCACGGCAGCCTCCTGATCTCAACCCAATTAAACTCTAATGGAATGAACTCGATAGAAACGTCCGAAATGTTTGTCTAGCGTCTATCGAACATTTGTGGCATCTTCTAGAGTCAGAATGGAATGAAATTTCAGAAGAAACTTTCAATAAATTGCTAAGTAGAATGCCGAAACTATGTGAAGCTGTAATTAAAAGTAGTAAGGTGGACACATTGATGAACTTCAAATTTAATGCAAATGACATTATTTTGAATTTTTTTCCCTAATTTTCGCTTAAAATTAAATAAAGAATAAATTCTATTCAAAAATTTTAATTTTATTTGCTGATTCCGAATACACCACTTTTTCAGGATGGGTAAATACATATGAGCGGTAGTGCACATATAAGCTTTTTTTGGTGAAGTCATTGAAATTAAACCACCTGAAAGTTTTTTAAATTTTTTTTTATTAAAATTAACGTCAAGCTTGTCATTTTCGAAGTCAAATTTAATAGAACAGGGAATTTATCCTGAAGCAATGAATGTTACTATACCTCGGTACGCTTCCGAACCAGTATAAAACACATTTTATTTACTGCCGCAATTCAGCAGCTGAAATTAATCGCAAAGTTATCCAAGTTTTATTGAACTACCCTTGTCAAATACTCAAGATGCAACTAGTACTAACTTTCTACAGAATGCATACTTAACAGCTACCTAAAAGAGTTAGATCGTCAGTAAAATAGGTAAAAATATTTAAAAATGTTAGCTGCACATTCTTTCATTATCCAGATTCCTATAGAGGCGTTAAAAATGAACCATAACGCAGTAAATCACAAAACCTTTTAATAAAAAACCAAAAGAGCACATATATTGTCATACCAAAAGTTTTTCATGACTGATCACAAGAAATTATCATTTTTAATGACCTCACATCGAATACATATAAAGAAAAAATCAACTTCAATATTTTAATTTTTCCTTTTTTATTAAGAGATCTGGCATCAATTAACAAGTTAATAGATGTTTGGTGCAGTCTTGCACTCAAAAATAAATAATTGTCTCTTTTAAATGTGCACTTAACTTTTTTTGGTGTTAAATGGGCTGACTCACTTGTTGCTCAGCAATTGGAATTTATTTTATTTTATTTCAACGCACCCCCTCCCCTCGTAGAATTAAAGACATTATTTTTTCCTTTATTTTGAATTTATGTTAAACAGCTTTTTATTAAAAAAAATCAGTGCTATCTAGGCTTTTTTTATCTAAAAAATTGTGTTCACAAAATTTGTTTTATATAGCAAGAAAATCAATTATTTTAAAACCTCAGCTTTTGGCGCGTACTAATGTTACCTCAAGATACAAACGCCATTTCAAAATTAATTTCCTATTGTGTTTTCAATCTCCATCCTGCAATATATATCCTAGACTTGCCTTACAAAAAATACAACTTCAACTTCATATCTATAGATCATAAATCCGCTACAGAAATTCATTTATCTAAATCTCGTTTAATGTCATTGAATTCACAATCAAAAACGCCAACCAGACATAACAATAGGTTGCACAGAGTTGTCGTTCAACAAGTTCGAGACATGAGTCTTCGGAAATGCAAATATTCCATTCTAAATTATGATCAGGTAGACAAGCAAACTACTTCCTGGATTCATTTTAAAATGGGTTAATATCAGCTACTTTGCAACATCAGACACATTTCTGTTAGCTTATAAAAGATGTTGTTACCATCTATGCATCTTTTTGACGTAGTGGCAACTTGTTTGATCGGTAGAAAATATTTGCATAATGGAATTCAGTGATTAAAATCGATAAAAGGATAGTTAAGATTCATGAAAAACTAAGATACAATGTTCGTAGTCATAAAAACTAGATTCGCAACATACTCGACTATGATCTCGAAGAACATGCCATCTGGCTTCAACTTTGATATTTATTTGGCACGATATTGAAATTCTTGCAATAATTTCCATAAATCATAACATCAGCAAACTAGCTTCGTTTTTCTTAATAGTTCTAATCGAAAATCTAAGATTTCTAGATTAGTTCTTACCAACTGCAACAGAAAACATCCCCTGTTGTTCCTCTTGGTGCCCACGATAGCTTTCTCAAAACTTAAAATCTGATATACGTGCAACGATCGTTTCTAGTCAAATAAGATTTCAGAGTGAGCTTAAGACAAGCTTTTTCTATGGTCGAAGAATCAACTAGCCTTTTGAGTTTGATATTTTGTTTGAATCTTGAAAGCGGTTTTCTTTGGAATACCAAACTTACCCTTGAAAACTAGACATAACACGCCTAGATCGATGCAACACGAACTCAAAAGTACTCTTAGTAAATGAAGCTTAGTCAAAAAATTTATAGTTAAGCAAATTTTATACGAAATTCACAAGCTTTTCTGGAGACGATCCATGAAGCATTAACTAAAATTTAGATCATTTTTGAGATTGTTATCTACTATTTGTTTACATTATGTATTCAATAATTAGATAACAAATCTTAATAAAAAAAATCTATGCAAGGGACAAATTGTTAAGGATGACTCATTTGTCGGAGTTTTGTTTGAAATTGCTATTAAATCTTTGTTATTTAAAATTTTAAATGATTATTCCTTTATTCAAGTGCGAACGCTTTCCAATTGTTTATTAATAACAATTTCAGATAAGTGATGGGCGCGATGAATTGTTCATACCCCATCTTCAATTTGCAGTCTCCAGCCCTATTTCACGAACACCTTCATTGATTTTTGCCGAAAGTGCGTCAATTGTTTATGGATAGTTAGTGATATGGGTAGTTAACATTACCTTGTAAAAAAGTTACATGGAGCTGTAGGGTGGCCAATCCACGTCTTCAAAGGGGCTAATAATACGGTTACCCAACGTAAAGTGCGAAAGATGGATTTTTCCTCGGCTACTCTTGGGCGATGTATTATCCTGCGGGAACCAAAACTTGTCCAAATTCAAATTGTCCGATAATGATGCCATAAAATTTGAAAGTATATGACTGAAGCGGACTTTGTTTACCGTAGTGCTAATACCGTTTGCATTCAGAAAGGAGTACGAACCTATGATGCCACCACTATAAAACCTGAGTCAAATGGTTATTTTTTAAGACGCATTTGCTTCTCTGGACTGAGACTGACAGAAAAAGGACCAAAGAAAAATAAAAAAACATGTTGTGGACTCTATCGTAATCAAGTTTAACATTAGAAGTCTTTAAATTTATCTGATTAATGCTCAAATGGAAGTGTACTATGATATGAATGAAGTAGTAAAAAATGAACATTGAAAGAGAAATTGAGGGAATTACGAAAATTGAGATAAATGAAACCTAGTTATTTCCTTTAAAGAACGAACGATGGAGCCTCTGTGCAAATATCACTAAGCAGGAACAAAATAGCTCTTACAATCACATCGACCGTGAAACCAAAACTTCTAAGTTTCTTTCATGGTCACTGAGTCTTCAAGGCAGAGTATAAACTAACTTATTTTTTATTGGACAAGACATTTTATTCGGACTTTGCATTGACTAGAACATTTGTTAATAATAAATAAATAAAAATCCCTATTCTTCCAAAATGTTCTTCTAAGGATTTCTTCAATGTTGGTTGGTTGCAGTGGCAGCCCCCTTTATCAAAAGGTAGGTTACTTAGGCCACTATAGGCCCATTGTGATACCACAAGAAGATAAAGACAGCAATAGAACCTGCGGAATGACGAGAACCATTTAGATTTTCGTATAAAACTGGCTTTGCAGCTAATATTTAAATAAGCTACTTCCATGAGGCTGTCCAGCAAAGGTGAACCTAAAGTGTGCATGCGTTTCCTGGATAGTGCTGGGCATCTCCCTCCAATCTGGAGCTGCGGCAGAATTCGTAGAAAGGGGCACCCAATCTTTCTGCATGTCTGCCAATGAAACAATGTCCCGTCAGTACGGATATGATGAAACTTAATGGTTCCCGCTGTTTAGTAAGTTTTGAGCTTAGTGTGCGCCGAGTTTGCCTGGCTGTCCTGCAGGTTTCTTCTAGAAGCCAAACTCTGTTTTCAACCTATATGTAATACTGCTTGAAACTTAGCTTAACGTAGGTCAGTGGATGACCGACTTGGGGTGTTAGTGTATAATCCTGGAGCCCAGTGTCAGCTCTCGCTAGGGCATCAGCTTCGCAATTTCCAGGTATATCACTATCGCCCGGTACCCAGCAAAGGATCACTTCACAGTGAAGCATCATTGCGTTTAGTTGTGTGCGACATTCCATTACAATTTTGGATGAGATATACACGTTGTATATTGATTGGATAGCAGCCTCACTGTTGAAGAATATGTTGAGATTTCTTATGGAAATTTTCTGATTTCTCAACCAATCCACTGCCTTGTATATTGCAATGACCCCCACATGAAGCCACAGCCAACTTTTCCATCAGTGTAGATGTCGACCGATTCCTGTATCTTACTTCATTTCATGATCCAGTCATTTCTACTAGGGATGACTGACGTGAAACCATGGTGGAAGCAGGGAATCCGAGAACTGAGGTTTACTTTTTCTGGCGTTTTTCCATCTCTCCGTAATATGGTGGAATGGCCTATATTCCCCTCTTGTCAGAAATTTAGAGCTATCAATCGAATCGCAGAACACTTTACCTGCTGTCTCGTAAAGAACCACTTCGTAATCAAATCTAATAACATAAACAATGCCTTTGTCGGGGTAGTGCGTATAGCCCCGGTGATTGCAATAGCTGCAATCTTTCTGACCTTGATTAGAAGGTTTACATTTGATGTCTTTACCATTGCTGGTCATCAGATAACCGCGCCATACAGAAAAATTGGTTCCACTATTGCCCTATAGAGCCATGATACAATTTTGGGTTTCAGTCCCCACTTTTTCCCCATTTGCTCTTTTGCAGCAGTAGATTGTGCGTGCCCTTTCTGCTACATTCTCGCCTTTCTTTTAGAGTCCAGAAATAACCCTAGATATTTTACCTGATGAGATAGGTCTAGATTTACCTCATCAAGTTTGGGTGAGATAAATCCCAAAATTTTGTATCTTGTTTTAAAGAGCACAAGTTCCGTTTTTTGCGTATTAATCTTTAAGTCACAATCTTTGCTCCATTTGGTGAGAATACCTAGGACAAAGTTTAATCTTATTCAATGTTAAAGAACCACAAAATGTTCATTTGTTAGACTTTTGCGTTAACACTGATTCTCATTGTGAGAACACTAACCTTTAAATAATC
The DNA here is from genome assembly GCA_963942545.1 of Oxycera nigricornis. Taxonomy (NCBI): domain Eukaryota; kingdom Metazoa; phylum Arthropoda; class Insecta; order Diptera; family Stratiomyidae; genus Oxycera; species Oxycera nigricornis. The sequence goes on along the minus strand of OZ012663.1, from coordinate 28,973,783 downwards.
TTTGTGTAAACTTTATGATTTCATGCGCTACACTCGACTTAGTCTATGAAAGTGCTTTACTCTGAAATACATCAGTAGTTTGCTAAATTTAGACTGAAAAATACCTCTGAAATAAGTGAAAATTGTTTGTTGTTGTTTTTTAAAAGTCGAAAAGGGAAGGCAGGTTGCATTGAATGTCCATGATAACATTTCAATGGGATTTCAATACATTTCTATTACTAAGGTAAATCTGTTACTGGGCTCTTTTCTGAAGAAACTTCTTTAGTTTATATAGTTCACAATAACATCACTATTTGAAATTAATAAGTGAAAATAGTTTTCTTTTCATCAACCTGATTAAAAATAGGAAATAAATGAGCTGAAAATCCGTTTGAAAAAATTTCGGCATATTTTCTTATTTTAGTTTTGGTGTAAGCTTCTATTATTTTACAGTATTTTTAAATATTATTTTTTAACAGTGAAGATGCGGAAACACACAAAAGCAATATGAGTTCAATAATAGTGCCTCCATAATGTTTTCGAATGAAGTGATCCCGAAAGATTTAGCTGTGGAATCAAAATAACAGGATGGAATTGGATCTCTACTTTCGCTCATCCAAAAATGTTTCCACTCGTTTATCTATATCAAGTTTATTTCACAAGAAGTCAACAAGCTATACATATAATTTTTACAATTTCTCTTCTTCTGGATGGGCACGATTCCATTCCAAAGCTCGGACAATATAAGCGGGAATAGCATGAATATAGTCGCCAGTTGGCTGGTATCCATTCTCATCAGCAACATATGCGAAGCGAACAGCTTCACCGCCAGGAGCAACCCAAGCCGCTGATCCAGTAGCTTGATCAGCAGTTCCTGCTCCTTGCATGTTGATTCCGTTGGATGTTTCGAATGCGTACTGATACTTTCCATCCACACTCACATCGTTCACAATACTCTTAGTTTGAGCATCCTTGTCAATGTGTTCGGCAGAGACAACTGCTAACAGGGCAACGACAGTAACCTGATGCGAAAAGCAAATAAAATCACCAACGATTCAATTAAAAATTAAATTTAAATTATGCCAAAAACTTACCAACTTCCACATTTTGATGCAAATACTTTTAAAACGTTTGTAAAACTGATAACAGCTCCTCCGCGTCTTGAGTATTTATATCCTTTTGGCACTCGTAACTTGTTTCAGAGATTTATTAAATATGAAGTAATTCCCATTAATATTTTACAAATCCTTCAGGGTGGCTGTCCTTCAACGGTTTCTATTGTATTCACTGATTGTTCATAGTGTTTTCATGAACTTTTCAGCCATTTCTAAAGATATGTAGCTTCAAAAACTAATGAATAGATATAGTATCTGGTTATTATTGTTCTGTAAACTGAATTTGCATAATTTTTACCGACCTAATCATAGACCTGTTTGAATTGATGAAAAGATGCATTTTTGTCTAAACTTATAGAAAGTGGCGCCTCGATATCAAATGCCTACTATCGTTTGCAATGTTTGTATTCGTGCATCATTGATAATGTGTTTATCTGAATCTATGTCTCGTCAAGTTATTCAGTTGCGATCATTTTGCGAACTAAAGGCTCAGTCGTTTGATATTTCAAACATTTTATTATTACCACTTGAAACTTTGCATTCTGGAATATACTAGCTTTGAATATCAAACGTTTTTGCCATCTTAGTAACGTTTCTAATTTAGTCATTGTTGGGCTTTTATAAGCGTTATTGTATACATTTTGCCTATTGTTATGAAACTGTATTCAAAACACGATACTTAAATTTTGTGAGTTTCTTATTTGTACGGTATTTAGTGGTAATTTAGATCCGAAGATCTAAATCTTCACCCATTTCTTAATCTTAAGCTGAAAGTGAGTTACCGTTCAAATTTTACTAGAATACACTTTTAATAGGTTATTCCACTTTACATTTATGGTATGTAATTTGCTTTTGCAAATATGCATCGATTTGTTCGAAAGTTTATAGGTATATTACTTTTAGTTGAGGGTACTAGCACATGATTCAACCTGGTATTTTGAGGCGAATATTCAGTGTTTTTACGAAACGCTAGGGAGCAAAATTGTGTTCTTAAAATCACTCCCAAAAAATACGGACTATTTTGTGACTGCTATTTGGAACGTCAAGCCAAATTTTTTTGGGTGTTATCAGTTTGTTATAAATTTCCTACAACTTTTGTGATCAACATTTTGCATTGCTTCTGAAGGATAATGAATATAATAATAATGAAATGAAACAAACGAGAAAGTTTCGGATTACGTTTCAAGAGTAACACCTGCTCTACTTGTTCAAGGAAATTGTATGTTAAAGTGTTTCCTTTTGTATTTGTTCCACACCACCAAAAAAACAAACATAATTAATGAAAATGGAGTTTCAATACTTTGAAATGTCTCCAAAAACTTTCGTAGCGAAATTTTTGCAAAGCAATCGGATTTTCCCAAAATTTGGCTGCCTACTCAAGATACTCGCTACATTTAATTTCTTCAAAAGTTACTAGATACCATATCGAAAAGAATGTGATCTAAACATGCTTCTTTAGTATTTCGTAATATTTTCAAATGGCTATTGTCTCAATAGAGGCTGTCAATGGTTGAAAAACGAAAAATATAAAAGGTAAATCGCATATATTATCAAATTTTCACGTTTAAGGTGAAAAGTAAAAAAATTAACAAACACTACGTTTAACTGGATGCGTCAGGAGGCAGTCTTTCTGAAACTCTTGTTAGTCGAAAAAATGTATATATACAAACAAGTAACACCATTGCTATTAAGCGGATCTAAATTCAATAGGACTATCGTCAATATAACATCCTGTTAACGATTTTTTTCGTACTACTAACGGTACCGAAAATATTCAACAATTTTGTTAAACTAGGAATATTAAAACTTCCGTGAAGAAGGCCGGTATAAAGTTGTTTTGTGAGCCACACATTTTGTGTGCCTAGACTGCTCAGTCACCAAAACTGAAGTGAAAAAATTGAATGAGAAGGGAAAGGTCTTCCACCACCAAAGAAGGGTAAGCGACGTCAGCCACCTCCTTATAACGATTAAAAAGTAACGTAATTTTTGACGTTGTGGGTAAGTGAGTTTTACATTACATTACATCGCGTATATTGCTGATTGTGAACGGTATCATCTGACAACAGACATTTCGGATCTGTGTGGTTTGTTGTGTTTATTTTTGTGACTGAAAGTTGCTGAATCCGACATGCACAAAGATGCACTTAATTGTTTACTGGCTACTGCATTCTTTGAAAAGCGTTTATTTTCGTACTTACTGAATGAATCAGTTTAATCTCAAAGATTTCAACATCTTTGAACTCATTCTCCTTGATCAATGGACTGAGTGATGCTTGATTATGGAGTTGCTGTAGCTCCCGATATCGACTCACCCACTAACTTATCTTACTTAACCGTATCTTTACTCAATTCAAATATAATGATATTTATTATTTTAAATATATTTTTTCTTCAGAAAAAGTTTTGAAAAGATAACTTAAAAAAAATACTTCCCAAAACAAACTGAAGAACATCAATCATATATAATCTTTTATAATAATTATGTTTGAATGAGAAGCAAAAACGAATATCGAAAAAAATTATCAACTGTCGTGCGAAAAGTTTTACTAAGAAAAAATTTCGGTATAATAGTTTATCAATGTGAAGAGTTATCAACCACACTTGAAGATTCCCTATAAATTAACAGCTAATAATAGAATCAAGTTCTATTTTAAAACATTTTCTGAAAGTAAAACAAAAACCATTTTCGAATAGTAAAACAAAATGACAACTTTCTTCATATTTATATGATTAGATTGATGACGAAAAAAGTATCCAAAAATATTTTCCATTAAAAGGCTTTCATTTTATAGTTTTATATTTCCAAAAAAAAATTTTGTAACATTTCATTCCTGAAAAAAAATCCATTACAATATTTTATAAATATCTAGTACCAAAAATTCTTACGATGAAACAATTCACTTAGTGCAACTTTTGCAGGTTTACGACAAATAATTCCATGGAGGAATCTATTAAAAACGTATATCTTACAAATATAAATTTTGGCAGAATATCAAGGACCACCAACTTAATAAAAATGTTTCCGCGTTGAATTTTTCATTAAACTACAAATGTTTCAGCAATTTCCATCTAGAATGACTATTGTTTAAGACAACAAAAAAGTTCATGAAATGAAATGATCATTTATCTATATATTTTCCAGAAATTTGAAAGATTCAAGAGGTGATTTTTGACAATTTCCCATAAAGATTCATGCTATACAAATCGTGAAGAAAAGAATGTTTGTGAAAGAGGTAGTCAAATCTGAGAAAGTTCAAACAGAATTTGATCAAGTTTAAAACTACGAACAGAATTTGATAAAGTTTAAAACTACATTCACGATTTATTTATTCAAGGTGATGATAATTTGAAGTGAAGATGAAGTTTTTGGAATTTAATCCCTACTCAATACATTCGGAATTACCAAAAAAAAAATCTCATATGCTGCAAAAAAAAATCAATAATTTGCCCAACCTTTTGAAGATCCCCATTTTTAAGATTGAAACTCAAACTTTCTACCCTATTCAATTTTATTTCGTGTCTCCTCCTATCACATTTCACTATTCAAATAAACATTCTGTACATTGCTCCTTACAAGCGACGGATTGGCTCTTCCTTTGCTGGGTGAGCGCGGATCCATTCCAAAGCGCGCAAAACATATTCAGGTACTGGTGGACCAACTGGGATGTGGGATCCGGTGGCTTGGTATCCATTGGCATCAGCAGAATATGCCAATTGGACTGGCACTCCTTCGGGTGACACCCATGAAGCGGATCCTTGAGCAACTTCAGCGTTGCCGCTGGCTTGCACAGCGATTCCGTTGGTTGTATCGAATCCATAACGGAATTGACCATCAGGACTGATGTCGTTGACTAGGCTTTTGGTTTCGGCATCCTTGTTGATGTGATCGGCGGCAGCTAATCCCAAAAGGACGGCAACAACGAACTTTAAAACAAACATTTGTAAATTAACTATAAGAATCCAATTCGCAGTAGGGTGATAAGAACAAAACACTTACTAGCTTGTACATTTTGAAGTATCTTTATCTAAAGAAGATCTAATCGAACTGATTACCTTCAGAAGCTCACTCTTCTATTTTATACAATTTTCATGACCTTCAAAACATGATCGAGTTTTCCGGTTGATGTTCCTTCAACCATAACTCAATTAAAGTAGGTGGACTAAGATAGCAAAATCATTTGATGGCGACTAGTTTTTAACTTTTAACATGCCGCAATCAAAATTTCAATGCTAATTAGCGTGCAAATTGTGCCAATCCTTCAAAAATGCACTGGCCAAACCACATTCTTGCAGAGTTGTCTGATGAAAATTGCAAATTATCAACAGTTACAATTTTGAAAGAGCAAAACACCAGCTAATCTACATCTATCTGGAAGATACAAAATTGAAACCATCCCTTCTTTTGATGTAGGCAAACAAACCAAATCATCTGCCGCCAAACCGTTTTAATAATCGTCGTCGCCAAGAACTGAACGAACTAGACGAACTAGTCGAAATAGTTACCCCTGAACAAATTCATTGTTTAACGACACTATAATCAGGTGGAGCCGATAACCGGACGATTCATCTTCAAGTTGAATACAAACATCCGTAGATACATTAAAATGCTAATATGGAAATTTGAACATCAGCTTAGTTTTCCTAGTTATTCAAATTACAATAATTTGTAGTTTTTGGCAACATTACAAAAACTAGCATTCATGAAATTTGAATACAAGATAAATAAATGTAGCATTGTAATTTTTGTTGAATGTTACGTCATTGAGTTTGTTTTGAATGTGTTTTTTTTTCAGAATAAATAAATTGACAGCACTCAAGTAGTTCGCACGTTTTATTCTTTTAGCACGCATTGAAGGTGGATCGGATGAATATTCAGAGTTTATAATAGTTTATCGCTTAATCTTACGTCTGTCGAATTGGAACTAAGAATTATGTAAAAGTCGTTTAATGTTCACTATAAATGTTCTTTCTATGGAATTTTTGGAAAATAAATTATGTTTTACCGTGAACTTACAAAAATTGGTTCGCCTTATACTGACACCTTCAAGAGTCCTTGCACGTTTAAATTTGTGAAGTTATTTTTATAAAGACATTCATATGCAAAAAATGCATTCGCGCACTTTTAGGCACAAAACCACAACTGAGGCACATAGCTACAACTTGGCATGGCAGTCGTCCGCGAGGAGGGTTGGCTTAGCCCACCTTAACTTTTTGCTCTAAGACATGCCCATGCAGAGAACCTGAAGGGAGAAAAGATTCGTAAAGACATTAATTTCTTCGACGTTCAAGCGCTGCACCAAACTATCACTGCCTTTTCCGCCGCTGCAACCTTTATATACTTTGCGAGTCTCGTTCGTCAAACAAAGACCTATCTCGCACCGCATCCTTAACTCGCTCTTGCCACTTGCTTCGCAGGAGTTTCCAGTCTCCATCATCTGTCCTCCTTTCTTCAATATAAAAAAAGAACAGTTGTTCCAACCGCCTTAATTGAGAGACTTTCAAAGTTACATAAGAAGAAACACTTGTTTCTTTTATTATACGATTTCGATTTTATTATTACCAAGTGTACATTTCGGACATTAGTTGTGTCCTTCTTCAGTATGTTATTATGTGGAGACACAATAACAAGAAGGACTCTCTTCTTATATTGTTTAAGAAATACGATTTGTGGAAACTCGTTGATACTTTATTGATATTTCAAAGTAACTTTTAAAATCAACCATAGGTACGCTGCAAGCCACTTTTCATAGACGCTTTCTTATTTTGGTGAATTCAAAAATTGGTCTGAAAATGTCATTTGCAATCTGTCAAGATCAGTGATTATCCTGCATCGAAAAGTTATGTTTAAGGCCTAAATTGCGATGCCTTATTTGTCGGGTTTTTTTTCTCAAAACCTGAGGCTACCGAATTTGACTGGGGAAAGTATTTGGACAGCCCGGTGCCAACGATAATTCCAACGAAACCAATGAAGAGGATGGCTTGAATCCCTCGGCCTAACAAGAAATTGAAATCAGTTCGAGGTAGGCTACTGTACGAGTTTTCAACACTTGATTTATAAGGCGAAGATCTTCATGCTCAACCTATCCAACATGGGTTCATCACTAGGCACTAATCTTATTGGAACTTCCATTATTAAGAGATTAATAGATTAGGCCCATTTTAAATTGACTCGTTCAACTTTTTTCTTCGATTCCGCATTTTTTCTGCTTCGAAAATTGGTTGCAGTCGTTATTTTCCTCTGTGATGTTTAAATCGTCATCAATCATCTTCGTTCAATGTTTCGACCTCTTGGTCCTACTGAAATTCTACCCTTCCTTCGCAAAATCACTGCTTGTCACGTTTATAGATTATTCGCAGACTATTTGAATGCCCTAAATCAATGAAAATTTCAAAATCTTCAGGTTTATATGCTTAGGCCAAGTAGTTGAACACTTCCTGACATCGTCGCTGCTGCTCCCGGTGTTAACAAGGGCACTATGAAACAAGTCTTACCTACAATTATCTTGCCTCGTAAATATATTAGATAATTTCTTTCATATTTTATCCGACTTCATATAACTAATCCATATTATCTCCAACACAAACCTATATGGAGTGCTTCGAATACAGTTTAAGATAGTTTTGAGTGGCGGATAATCTCTATGAAATGTTTTTCAGTAGCCTTGAGTAATTTTCGCACCGAGGAAAATTATTCAAAGTTTCTTGTTTTCTACCGACCAAAATGATTGAGAAGAAATTATAATGTACATAACTACCAACTTAAACCCGCATACTGACTTAACCCACAATTATATTATAACTTGAATTTGTAAAAAATCAGCTTAAGAATTAAGAACAAAAGCAATCACTTAAAAATCTTGCATGCTACGGCAGATTATTTTTCATTAAATTTCTTACCGCATTCAATAATTTAGGAATATTAAAACTTTGGTTTCTATAAGAATTAGGGCTTGTTCTGCAACAAAAGTAACTATTCAATCTTTTTCCTTTAAAAGATAGAATCAACGGTTAACTTTTAAATAAAATCAAAGTTTTTTTTCAATATTCGTTACAAAAAATTATTATCAGACCAAAAAAGTGATCAAATTGTGGGAAATTTGCAAAAATTTGCAGGTCCTAGTATTTATTTTTTTAAATTTCTGGATAAGTGTTTTGGCGTGGTGAATTTTTAGTTACTTTTTTTAGAATTGGATTCATAGGGCATATTGCCGCAGACGTGCTGATATGTTCACCTCGTCCTCGATGAACAGGCTTTCTATCTTCGCAAGTCAAGGATTCACATACATACTAGCACTAATTTCTTGGGTCAATGATTGACAACGTTGGTGATTTTTCACCTAAGCAAGACGAATTTTTTTATGTCTAATGATTAGGTTGCATGAAAAAAACATTATTGTCCTGTTTTCCAGATTGTCTTCGTTTATTCGCGGCTTTACAGGCCTCATTGGAAGCAGACAACAATTTTCGATGTGCTGATTTTTCCCTTTTTCTGAAGGCGCTTTAGAAATTAAGGCGAGGAAGTAGAAAAGAGTTTACCAAAAAAAAATTTGAAAGCACAACAAAAAGCTATTTTAGCACATTTAATCAAGTTTTCTTTCAATTCGAAACTATCATAAACTTCAAACCAGGTTCCAGATTGTTTTCTTTTCTCATTATTATGAACTTTAACTTTGATACGTAAACATAAGAAATTCAAGCGAATGAGATCCCCACTCGTTTTTGAAAATGCAGACTACTTAAAATAAAAAAGAAGAACAAAAGTAATTTCGTGATAAAAAAATGTAGCATTGAAGAATGAGACCAATAGAACAGTCTAGTCCAAATTCACAGGCCACACTTCGAAAGAGTTTTTGAATGTGCGAAGAATGTGGAGCTCCTTATGTTCTGAATATGTACCAAGCACGGTAGTAAAATAAAGGACACGTTTAAAAAACTGCCATATCCTAATAGTTTGCACATCTCATGATACCACCTATATTTGATCACTTACTGCCAAACCGTCTTTCAAACAACACTTCAACAATTCAAAAATCACAAATGTTCCATCAGCAATACTTTATTCCACTTTCGTTATCACAAACATATCAACGGTCACGTAGATCAATTATTTACAAATGTTTGAGTTCATCCTTGTATGGATGGGCGAGGTTCCATTCCAAAGAACGCAAGATGTATTCTGGAATTGGTGGAGCGACTGGGATGTGGGAGCCAGTTGGTTGGTATCCATTGGCATCAGCTACGAAAGCAGTTTTGACGGCTATACCTTCAGGGGAAACCCATTCGAAGGTTCCTTGGGCGGCATCGGCGGTTCCAGATTGTTGCATGACGATTCCGTTGCTGGTGTCGAAACCGAAACGGAATTGACCCTCTGGGGTGATGTCGCTGACGTAGTTCTTGGTTACGGCATCCTTGTTGATGTGATCGGCAGCAGCCAATCCCAAGATAACAGCGAAGATAATCTGTGAGAATAAGAAAATGTTTTAGTTGAATCCACAATTGGACGGGTTGACAGAAAAAAATCAAAATTAGAAATATTCAAAGTCACTTACAGCCTTGAACATTTTGATTTAGTATTATTCCTTTGGTAGATCCAATGAAACTGATGGTGAAACTAAACGTTTTTTGCCTTTTATACAATTCAGCCTATTGCTGGCAATTCTACACAGCATAACGTAGAGGGGGTAAAAATTGCATTTAGCACTAGACTTTTAGAATTCAGGATTCAATATGAAACCTGCACAATTAACTGAAATTCAAGTCTTTCAATAACCTATGAAATCTATTGTATCAAGTTGCTCACCTTTATTTTAAGTGTTTTTGATGATATTTTAGATTGATTGACCTTTCATAATTGAAATTCAAGTGGTTGGTTTACTCGAAGGAATATAAAAGTAGCAGCACCCAGAAATTTTGGATCAATCCTCAGGTGTTATTCAAACAACGAACGTTCTATTGAGGTTTCTTAAAGAAATTAATTTTTAAAACTGAATTATTCAAGTACTGAAATATATTTGGGTAGAAAGGAAACGAACGGAAAGTAAACAAAACGATTGTCGATAATACCGAGATAATTATTACTTAAAATTTCAACTGATTTATCAATCAAACGCAATTTTCCTAACCTTGAGCAGCAAAAATGCTTTGCTGGTGAAATTAGAAACGAAGATAATTCTATAAAAATTACAAAATAATTTTTCTCGGGTTCCAAACATTTTGCGCAACGTTAAATTTCAACACATATAAACTATTTGCATATGATACTTGAAATCTTGATGTCAATGAAATTGAAGTCAAGTTTACATAATCATTCAAGCATAACAAGTATTATTTCTTTATATTGCTATCAAATGATGCTTGGGTCTTTCAGTTGGTTGATTTGAATTATGAAAATATTTTCTCGGTACAAATTTGAATACAAAAAACGGTTTTACTCCTTCCATTATCAAAATCAGTGCGAAACCATAATCATCTTTTACAAAAGAAGTTTCACAGCTACTCGTCGTCAAAATATGGTTTTTAGTGAAAAATGTGTTCATATAATTTATTTAGTATTAGCGATTTTGTTTCCACTTAACTAAATTTTTATGACCCACTTCTTTATGTTCAATCTATAACAACTGGAAAAGTAGTCAAATTTGAAACACAATAACAACAACAAAATTGTCTCCTTCCTATAAACACGAAAAACCTGATGAAAAATCCTTCAAGAATCAATTGAATCATCCTTGAATCATCCAGAGAATCAAAATATTCAAGTGTATAATCCATTGGTTCCAAAATAAGCATTCTGAAAATCTCCGCTGATATAAAATACAAATAAATCCGTTCAACAATAATTTATTCCGCTTTCGTTATCACAAACACGTTAACACACAGAGTCATCTATTGTTTAATAACGTTTTTGGATTTCTTCCTTTTGTGGGTGAGCACGGATCCATTCCAAAGCACGCAAGATGTATTCTGGTACTGGTGGAGCGACTGGGATGTGGGAGCCGGTTGGTTGGTATCCATTGATATCAGCTACGAAAGCAGTTTTGACGGCTATACCTTCAGGGGAAACCCATTCGAAGGTTCCTTGGGCGGAATCGGCGGTTCCAGATTGTTGCATGACGATTCCGTTGCTGGTGTCGAAACCGAAACGGAATTGACCCTCTGGGGTGATGTCGCTGACGTAGTTCTTGGTTATGGCATCCTTGTTGATGTGGTCGGCAACGGCCAATCCCAAGATAACGGCGATAACGAACTGCAACATTAAAGATTAATTAGAATCATCGTATATGCTAATCTAACATAGGTTGAATGAAAATGAAATCTTCTCAGACAAACTAAATGAAAAGATAACATTTTTCCATGAATAAAATTCTAAGTTTACTTACAGCCTTGAACATTTTTAGTTGTTTTCTTCGGAAGATCGAATGAAACTGATGTTGAATGATGATCCTCGAAGCCTTTTTATACCTACTTTATTTTTTCAGCTTCTATGTCCTTCCAAATACGACTAGAAGTGGGGACAGCTTAAAATTCCCCTCAACGAACTATGAATCCAGAACAACCAGCACTGCCTATTTACCTTGCCCGTTTCATCTATGATCTCTATCTATCTTCTAACATCGATAAGTACATTATCTAAAAACGAGAGTTTCCAGCCATATTTCCAAGTCCCATTGGCTGCTCATGACGACCTTGAAAAATGAAGAGAAGCCGCCATGCATATACAATTATTAACAAAAGTCTTCAAAAACCAGAACGTTATCTTTATGATTTTATTCATTTTCTGAATTCTATTTTAATATTTTCTTTATTGAAATTCACATTGCATAACATCCCATCTTGATATCCTCGCCTGACCAAGGCTACTGGATTTTCTAGACTAACAACGGTTATTCTAGACTTAAACTCGTTTCAGACATTAAATCACACTTACCCGAACAAAAGGCACAAAAATGAACCAAGATACAATTTGCATATCGAATACATAATTATTCGAAAAATCTACAAATTCATGAGTTTGCCCAATCATATTTCCATTTGAGCAAAGCATAGTTGTTTCTAGAATCTCAAAAGATGTTCTAACTAAATATTCTTGTTGTGAAGGTAGTTTGCAATAATCAGAGTCACATACATATGTAAATTTCAACTCCAAAATGATTGTGTGGTTCTAATAAACTTATAATTTTATTAGTTTGAATTTAATGCTAGCCAAGGTTTAGGAGGCATGTATCCAGGCAAAGCCTACTTAGGTTTTTCATGAAAAACTGGTCGAGGTTCAAAGAGTTTCATCGAACAATATTAATTATCTTGATAATCCACGGAAGTTGATTGTCACGATTAATTTTTTTATCTTATAACAACACCAGATAAAAGTTAATGGCTTTGACTATGAATTGCTAATTATTGCTATTTTTTTATCATAACTGGCATATGTGCATAAGCGTTGTGAAGAAGGATATTCATTGATCACGCTTATTGAAAAAGCACTCTCTTGGAATAGAGCCTAAAAGTCGTTGAAGACACATAAAGTATTATTTCCATAATAATCATTTTTGGCTAATTAAAGTAGCATTTTTGGGTCACAAAGTGGCAATGATAAGGTATCAAAAGTTTACAATTTCCGGGGGGGGGGGGGAACAGATCCAAGAGTGAATAGAAAAATATAAAATTTCTGACTATGAAATCTTGTAGTAGCTTAACTGATTGGATGTCAATTTCATTTCTGTTACTATTTTATTAGTCCTCACTTCGTGCCTATTTTGAGAAATCTACATCTCCAATAAAATATGAATCGTGTGCCATGTGGAAACAAAAATTAAAAATCAAATCCTATATATCGTCCGTATTTCTTTTACATCTGTTAAACGGTATCACCATTGTTTTACGCTACATTAAGTTTTTTTTGTTCGTCCGATAACAACTTAATTTTCTTACTTTCTGATCTCTAGTCTCTCTAGTCTCTATTTAAAATATGGAGTTGATATTAGCGAGCATCCTTCAAAATTTTTACACAGAAAAGGTACTCCTTTTTATAACTACTTCTACGAGTTCTGGCAAGTAATTGTTTTTTGTCAATTGTTCCAAAGGCTATCGGACATAAAGTTCCGTAAATTCCCAACTTTCTGTTTGCAATGTAAGTATCTACTTATTTATTCTTCAATTCTCTCTCTTCAAAATTACCAATTCATTTTTTTGCATTAGTATTTATGTCTCTATGCTTTGCATTTTTCGTTTTTTCCACTTTTATTCTTTATAAAGGAAAACCAAGCTTTGCATTCTTCTTTGTAGCTTACAATGTATTTTTGCTATCTATTTTGGCATCGAATCGTTAAAAATTGAAGAAAAATATTTTTCGAATATATTTTTACATTAAATAATTTTTTGGGTTTCCATTTTATTGAATGGAATTCAGTCACCAATACACTATCATACATGGCTAGGATGTTTTTGGACACATTGCTTAAAGTTACATTGTTATATAAAATATCAAAACATTGTCTTGGCCTTTTTACAACTGGCTGCAACAAACAATTTCAAAGTCGGAGTTACTCATGTCTGATCTCAAAATTCTATAATTCTGGCAAGCTACTAACTGTTTAGCAATCAATTTTCGCTCTTCACGTTCAAGTTCACGCAACATTCGAATTGAAAGAGAGAGAGTGAAAAACACTTCTTATTTTTGTATGGGTTTCTACTATTTGAGCCCTTAAACTTTATTTTTAGCAGTGAGTTAGATATCTACTAACTCTAATTTTGAGCTGCTGAAGAAGTTTTTATTTGCCCAATTAAAAATAATACCAGATGTTTTTTAAATCATAATTTTATTCGATCATATAATTACCATTCAGATTTATAACCTTTCTCTATTTTTTGGGAAGTTTATTTATCCAATATATGAAAAATTCACTAGTTTTGAATCGAAAAAGTCCCCAGCAACCTTTTTCATTCCGTCAAGAAAAAAGATTTTTTTCGACTGAAGGGGCCACTCTACTGTTAAAGTGCTAAAAACGGAACCTTTTTTAAAAATTGATTTAAAACTAGTATTGATATCGATTTGAAATTTTATGTACGTTTTTGAAAGTAAGGGTGCCGATTTGCGTCGTATTAACAAACGAACAAATTTTCCCGAATCTACAAAACATTTTTTTAAACTCCAGTAGTAGGTTATTTTTCTATTTAAACACTTTAAAAAATAGTGTACAAACTTTGAAATAACCATTTTTATTGTAAATTTTTTTGGTTAAAACAAAATGACCGCCATACTGGTGTAACACGCACGCAGTCCAAAGATAAAAATTCAAACTTTGCCTCATAATATCTTGGCCAAAATATCCATCTGCAAACATAGCAAGGACATAAATAACCTATTATTACAGCAAATACAATTTTATTGACAATTTGGTGCACGTCCGAACGTAGGTGTGTCGATTTGCGTCATATTCACAAACGAAAAAATGATTCTCAAATCCTCAAAACAATTTTTTAAACTCTGATAGTAGGTTATTTCTCAATTTAAATACTTTAAAAAATAGTGTGCAAAGTTGCTCAAAAAGCAGCAGAGCAAAGTTTATTATAAAATATGATGATATTGGATATTGGTCTATATTTACTTCGTTTGATGATTATTAGTCTATTACGTGAATATATACATTAATAAAGGATCATACTACTTAATTTACAGTTATCTCGCGACCGAAGTTCGAGCGGCTTTAATGCCTGCGATCTCTGTAGAAAGAAAAATAATATGATAATCCATCCGAAATTTTAAACACGTATTCTTGAAGCCTATACCTATCGTAATATAGAAGAAGGAAAAAATTCAAAAAAAAATTACAGCAGAGTGACCTTTTAAATGGTTTGCGAATTTCCAAAAGACTATAATGTGACGTTACAATTTCTGAAATATAAAGAGAATGCAATAAAATTTCTTTGCCAAACTCATGTAATGCAACATGTGACTTAGTACCATCCTGATGAAAAATGACTTCCCTTAAGTTGGATACATTTTATCTCTTAATTTGCAACGTTTCGTTTCATTTATATAATTTGTCAGATGATTTTCTGTTTAGGAATCGGCGAAATCATCTGAATAGATAAAATTTTTATACTTTTGAAAAGAAAATTACTGCTGTGAACTTTCCGGCTGAAAATGAATAGAAAAAATAGATCTTCGATAGATGACTAAATAATATGAATAATATATTTAAAATTATTTACTAAAATCATCATCGTTAGAAAAAATATTTGAGCATTTTGCGATAGACGAAAAGACTTTTCCAGAACCCAACATTTTGAAAATTTTAATAGTAGTTCTTTTAAATAATTTAATTGCAAAAAAATCCTGCCCCAAATTTTAAGAATATGTGTTACTTTTTTATGATGAATTGTTTAAAATACTCTTTTTGTGGCTAAGACTATTATTTTTTTTGTAACAATCACTGTAGAAAATGTGTGGATTTGAAATGTATATGTATCTACGAGTACATTCGAGAAGTTTTCATTTTCAAATACTTTCGGATTGGAATACGATTAGAAGAAATTAATTAAATTAAAGAGCAACATTTTAGTAAAGCGATAAACTTTTTTCCATCAATTATATGTCACTGTACATTTTTGGATGAAGGTCATAATGTCTACAATTTTTATTTTTAAAATCAAAGGCCACATAATTTTCATATTTCTATAATTTTATCAGCGATAATATCAAAACCGTCGGAATTTTTGAAGTTAATCAAATATATACATATAAAACCAAATTTCAATTCTATGTAAATTTATTCAAAGACTTAGCGCCTCGAATTTCATAGAAATCCAATTGAATTATGATCATAAGACTGAGCACTATCACGTGTTGTCAACATTGTCGATTGACTTCATTTTGTATTATTCATTTAATTTATTTGAACTCTGAATCATTTTGTGATATATTACAGCATTTATTTTAACTGTCTTTTGTTTTGAAAGTTAATCTGGGTTCGTATTGTTTTCAAACTGAGGATAAAATTTGCTACGGCTTAGATTTAGATTAAGCTAATGCAGCAAAAAATCAAGGTAAAAACATATTTATCATCTACAGTTTTCAAGTCACCAATTTCGTTATAATATCTTTACTATAATACCTATTTTAATGTAGTTTTTTGAGGACTCCACCATAAAAAAAGAAGATCTCTCTTTACAGAAGGAAAAGGTTCGATTTGGACTGGCATACCGATGCATAACTTTCATAACGACCAACTTTGTGACCATGAAATACTGGCACTAAAATTTTGAGAACAATTTGGGTATTCAAAGTATTTTTTTGAATTAACCAGTCAACAATATCAAGACATTTGCGTCAACATAGAATGGCTACCATATGGAAGTGGCTTGCTGTAAATAATCCAAAATTGATAGAGTTAAGAGCGAGAATTCCCCAAATAGCGCAAACACTGGTACTTATTCATAGAAATAGAAAGAATATAATGTTATTGTATCCATTTGGTTGATCTTGAAGGAAATCATTTGTTATGAGTTATGTTTCGAATAACTCAAAGAAGTAATGTTGACAACAAGCTGAATTTTAGCTATAGTAAACGATCAGAATGAGTCTCATTCATTCAAGAGAAATGAAATTGAATTTTATCACCAACAAAAGACAAGCCGCGAGGTGCGACCCTTGAGGTCCACACGATCCATTTCCCAGTAATGCCTACATAAATAATTAAAATATTAAACACAATAATAATTATGAAAATAATACTACATTAAAAAATAATGATGAGAGGTACTCATAACAGTAATTGGAAATAGTACATATTAATCGTAGCATCTAGGGGAGCGTCCATTGATTACGTAGGTAAGGGGGATGATTGAATATTCACGCGGATCAATCGTTACGTTATTTGTTATTTTCATATCGAAGCTTGAAGGACAAAGGAGCGCTAGCAAAAATGAATGGAATTTTTGTTACTACGCCCATTGAAGAGATTTTGTCGCGTGGTGGCCATTTTGAATAGTTGTGTTCAAAATTGCCAGCACTTCGGCATAATCATTGAGTTTGTATTTTTTCATGGTTTTACAACAATCAGGCTAATACTTATTTCTTATTTTCAGTTGGTCTTGAAAAACATTGAATGTGCAGTCAATAATCGGAAAAACGTTTTACTATTCAAAGCGTTCATTACCACAAATGCAAAGTTGATTATTATTTTTTGTTTTTCTAAATTTAAGCGGTTTTTTTATTAAAATTAAAACACGGTACTGTAAAAACTATTAAAAATCTGCTCAAGTTATGCAAATATTAATAAACTTTGATTGATTCAGCAACGATGTCTTTAGAATAAGAGTAATCAGGTAATATCATTCGTATGAAACCTTTTTACATGGTGACTTTGAATTTTTTTTATTTAATTATTTTTTGCATTCATGGGAAAACGTTTTGTCGGTTTTTCTTCAAAAACTGATAAGAATTTATAAATTTTATAAACATTAATTACTGTGTTGAGTAAGTCAGGTTATAAATTAATTTTTTATGAAAAAACCCAAAAATTTCGCAAATTTTTTAAAATAAAAAAGGCACCAGTGATTTTTTAGAAGTTAAGACGCGTCAATTGACATCTCAGTGATGAAAATATTATATTTGGCTCGCAAGATATAGTGAATGATACGAATGACTTTGAATGTCATGTGATAATGATTTTTAATTTTTTATTTAATTTTTTTCATAATCATGTGAAAAAAATTTGCTGCTTTTTTCAATAACTATTTGGAGTACATAAATTTTATAAACATTGATCACTACGTTTTGCAAATCAGGCTAAAAATTTATTGTTTATGAAAAAACCTTAATTGTTTGCACTTTTTTTAATAAATTCAAAAACGGCTCCACCATTTTTTTTAAAAAATTTTGACAGTACCTTAAAAATGTTAATACGAGTCGAATGACACCTTAACGATGCATATTCTATGACAGAAATAACTTTCAAAGGATCAAAACAACAAACCCCCGACGGAATCAGCTCTTACGATTGCAAAGACGCTTCGACTTCACAAATTTGGTACGACTTTTTTCACGTGAGTTATGCTCTTAAAAAACGGTTCACAAACGTCCGTACACACATACCTATCTCTTTCTAAAAACAATTTAAATATACTCTAAAGACCTCAAAACGTGAAGATATTTTGAAAATTTTCGATTTCGATTTTCGAGGCGATTACAAGAACTTCCCATATACTGGGAAGTTAAAAATGCTGGACCCTATGAGTATTTGACCAATCGAGAAAAAATACAATCTGATGGTTTGTTGCATCCACCTCACTCTTGAATCTTAAAATCTGACCCTAAATTTTTCGGTTATAATAAAAAAAGCTTTTATTTGAAAGCATCACAACAAAAGTTTAGCTTCAGTTTCCACTACTTTGCCTAAAATAAAAAATAACTAAGGTAGCCATCAAAATATTTTGAGGTTGTTATATGCTGCATAAGATGTGATGGTAAACCTTATATCTTTACTTTTATCAGAAATACTTCAACATTCAGTACAAGTAATTAAAACACTCATCACTTTTATCAGAATGTTATCGGTTCTTATCAATCTTTTTCTCCTTAAATTTAATCCAAACATTTACTTATATTCTGTTAATTTCGAAGTATCGTGTTAATATTGCACAAATTAAATTTAATTGGCTCTTGTTCTGTAGGGAAGTGAGCTAGACATCTACTAGTAGAACCAAGAAATTCAAGACGACTACTCATGGTTACCTCCAAACTATCTGAAATCGATACTCGCATTAGAATCCAACTGAACAAAACTTTATTATAATTTGCTCAATAAATTTTCGTTGTCTTTACAATCCTCTCCTCTACTGGCGCACCATCTCACGCGATAATCCTCCCTCGCTTTCAAAAAGCAGTTTATTGCAATTTCCTAAAAAACAATCTAAGTATCTAAATTCCCATAAATACTGGATTAATTCGTGACCAGTTTGGTTAGCCAGCCCCGTTCGACAGGTTCCGTTTCGGATGGCATCGAAACTATTTCATCTCTTCCCAACGAGTTTCAGCGCTTCCTCCTTGACAGAAATAAGATATTGGCTGTATCTTTAAGCAGTTACTAGAATCACGAAGATGATGATGGTTAGATAATCTGCGTATGAAAGATTGCAGTGTGTGGGTAATGCGTCTTGAATGCCGTAACCGGCGCTTTGAAGGTCGCTGGTCTACCTTGAGTACCGTTTTGGTTAGTACCATAGGTGACGCTTTAAGTCTGGTTCTTTTGCAAAGTCGAAAAAGATACATGCATCTGTGTACATATGTTAATGACGAAGAATGGGCTTAGTTAAATCAATCAGGTGATTTTTTTTACTTTTATTTAAGTCGAAGAAAGAATGTCTTGTGTTGGATCGGTTGACTTTTTTTCATGTTTTTTTTGGGTCTGCGTCTTTATATGCAAATTTAGATTTTTTTGTAGATCCCAGAGAGAAGTTTGTTTGCATGTTTAATGAACTGCTAAATGAGTTTGCATTCACTCATGACAGAAACCGTATTAATGTTGGTGGAATAATGAGTGGTAATGAAAAGTACCTCAATGAACAATATCATAGATATGTTATGTTGGTGGAGTAATAACATGAGAAATTATTAGAAAAAAATATGTTTGCAATGAAACAGTAGAATTTTTAGAAAATATACATTGATTTAACGAAACTTAATATATTTCAATTAAATCTGAAACAATAAAATACAATTAACTGCCCGTACAAGACAATACATTCAGAAGGCAACTGTTTCGACATTTAATAAACATGTTAAATGTTATAATCTTTACTAGAATACGATTAATACGTTACAGAGTTTCAATGCCATACACTTCTAAAACAATAGCAAAAAATATTATCCAAACTAATCAATCAAATTGAATTAGATTCACAATTAATTTCATGGTCATTAGAAATATTCCATTAAAATCCGAGTAAGCATACCCATTCCATCAGTTCAATATATATATGGTAGCAATGATAATTTTGAAATGAACTTTTAAGATTGATAGCTACACCATAAATATAGTATTTTTGCCTAGGAAATATTTGCCACTGTTTCTATATCTCTGAACATATCAGAATTAAGTTTGGTATCGAGATCAGATGTTCTATAAAATTTCAAAAAAAAACTTAATCTACAAAATATAATACCATTCAAAAAAATATGAACGACTAAGTTCAGTATTTGTTCCACTTTGTTTAATATATTTATCAGAAAATAATAGAGACTTAAATGGTTTAAATATTAATGATCAACTAGCAAAAATCATGCATGACTTTGACTATTTAAATCTAAGCATATAATTTTTTTATTCCTAGGCATTTATTGTGGGAAAATTCAAAGTGATCTCAGTTTGTTAATTAGCTTGTCAGCTTGCTTGCTTAAATGATAAACTTTTTACAATTTTTAAACATATGTACCTGATTGAATTAGGGAATCGCACCCAAATGCAACAAATATACATATTTTAAAAATCACTGTTCATTTATTCAAGGAAACATAAGGATATCATCTTACTCAAGAGTATCATCCTCACTAAAACTTGAATTGTTAAGCACAAGACACAAAAAGTGTCCATTGTGTGTTTGTTAATAGTAGTTATAAGGTTGAAAAGAACTTCCAATTGAGATACTGATTAATTTGATCCACAACCTAATTAACAGAATATTTTCAATGATAATTCAATTTTTCTTGGAGTGTTATAATTATATATCAATTATATATATAGATATATATATATATATATATATATATATATATATATATATATATATATATTCATACTCCAAGAATAATCAAGAGTTTGTTGAAAAATCACTGCGGGCAGCTCCGTTTAAGAAATAAGAAACCTTGAATAATTTTCACCCTAGTCGAAACTAACAATAACAAAAACTACCCAGATAAAAAATAGTCCCCACCATTGGTGATTATCGTTGATAACATGAAACAACTCCTCTGAGTCGCGTAGATCCTTCATAAAATTGTATTTTTGATTTGATAAGAAAGTAAGAGTAAGTACTATTTGTTAAAAATAAAAATAAGAAAACGATCGTATTAAGTTCAATTATTGAGGCCAGCGTTGGCCACAGTCGGGTAATTCCACTTGGTCTGCTTTCACAAAGAAAGGCATGGCGTCCAAACCATTTATCAAATGACTGCCAAAATGAAAATCTCCTCGATAAAATTGCCACTCTTCCACGGTCTGATTCTCAGATATGACTTTCTCCGTTACCTATTTTCTAAAAAAAAAAAACAGCCAGTCCCGCCGGTTTCACTTCTATCCATGTTCTTCGCGGGTTATACTGTCGCATCATTGGTGACTGACCCGTTAGCCTGATTTCGACCTGGCTACATTCCGCTGGGTTATGATCATTTCCGACCGTAGTCAGCTGTAGGTTCAACCTGGCGTTTCCCAAGTGCACATCCTTCTGCTAACTGCTTTGAATGTCCGTTTGTCAACCAAAATGGAAACGAAAGTTAGTTTAAAATTATAACAGTGAGTGATTGATCTCACTCGCATTCCTTTCATTGCGGGAACGACGGCCACAGGTACGTAGAAAGTGACGAGTCTGATGCTGTGAAACTAGTTTGGTATATTTTCCTTCCTTCCTTAATTTTGTGCGGAAACTACGACAACAGAATTTTGTGCTTTAACGACGGTGTTCTCTCCTTGTTTGGTGGCCAAATTTATCGCAGGAATGATCACAGGATTCGAGATGGAAGAGTGTGAAGATGATCTTGAGACTACTAGCGAGATGTCATGGCGGTTATGATCAGCGTAATTTTACAGTGAAGATTTATGACGTTCGGTTTGATGGTAAAACCAGAGAAAATCAGCGTCGAAAGTAGTATTGCAACAAGAAGTGCTCCGGTGTTGGCCTGATCCCCAGCCAACACCGGAGCACTTCTTATTGCGATGCTACTTCCGCTGTTAAGTTTTAAAAAAATCGATTGAATTTTTTATGGAATAATATTTATGGAAAGCCAAAAATTGAAGTGCGTGGCTAAGTTAAAGTCGTAGATCGAATGAGTGACGTATTACTATACAAACTACAACATATTGTAATGGATGAAATTTTATTACATATCTTGCTCAAAGAAAAACACAGCAGAAGGCCATCATCAGGCATCAATCGACGATGTTTACCATATCTTGATTTACCAATATCATAGGTAAATATTCGATTTTCCAGAAAACACTTAACTTTTCGCCGACACAGCTAAATCCATCATATATAACCCAAAACTACTACTGTAGACTTACACATGAACTCAGATTCGTTGCAAGAAAACTATGAGATGGGTGTCATCGGAGAACTATACGTTTGATAATTGATGAATTGAAAATCTACCTAATCACAAATTAAGAGATGTAGTTGTTGGTATGCTTACTTGATCCACTATAGGAAAATTATTTTCAGTTTTGTGCCCATCACATATGCAGCAATCGCACTACTAAGAAATAGAGAAAAATTACTTTCCGCGAAAAAAAAAATTCCAAACCAACTTTTAAAATATATCCTTTTTAAAACCGAGTATTTTTTAACGAAATTGATTTGGAGTCGAAAACGATAGAATGCTGATTTACTATGATTAATTTACAGGATATTGAAGATAATTTAACTAGGATTTAAAAAAAATCTGTAAATTACTTTTGAACGCTTTTGTAAATTGCAAGTAGGAAATTTATTAATATGCATCAGCACACCTTCGAATTGGTCTTACATTTTCAATGCAACACTCGCCCAACCCAAACATGACCTCAAAATATTTCATCAACCTCATCTTATTTCACTCGTACAAATCATTTCAGGTGTATCTCCCCTAACAATTCAATAGTGATTAGCACGTATGATTCATGTACAGAGGCATCTTTACTTAGTTAATCATAATCCGATCTAAGCTGGTTTTTATGCTACAATAATTTGTCTTCTGCATGACTCTCAAATTGAGCCATCTGCAAGTGACCTTTATAGCCTCAAATTGAAATTAACGTGTAGGTTTCACCACATGGCGTATTGGCGAAAAAAACTCATGAATCCCCAAGAAGTATAAAAGACATTGTAAGCCTGCCAATCTGCATCAGTATCATAGTAACTTCTTGCCACGAAAAATTTCGCTCAACAAAATGTTCAAGCTTGTAAGTAGTCTACATTCAGAATCTTTCGAAAGATCCCTCACCGAAAGGATTACTTAGTGAATACTCAAATAGTAAACTGTACGTCTTCCAGTTCGTTGTTGCCGTCCTTTTGGGATTAGCTGCCGCCGATCATATCAACAAAAATGCCGAAACAAGGAATCTAGTCAACGACATTACTCCTGATGGTCAATATCGCTATGGATTCGATACCAGCAATGGAATCAATGTCCAGGCGACTGGTAACGGCAATGCTGCTCAAGGAACTGTATCCTGGGTGTCACCTGAAGGAGAACATGTACAACTTTCTTATGTAGCTGATGTCAATGGATACCAAGCAACAGGATCACATATCCCAACACCGCCGCCAGTGCCAGACTACATTTTGCGATCATTGGAATGGATCCGTTCACATCCAGTCCGAGAAGAATATGTCGCAAGACGATTCTAGGATGTCAACGATATAGCTGATCTATTTGGTGGTTTGGATTGGTGTTGAACTTGATGTCAATATAAGTTATTTTTTGGAAAATAAGTTGTTTTCTTTCTCTTTTTGGCAGTGATTCAAATTTATTGGCTGCTGCATGCAACACTTGAATTATATCATATTGAAATGAAAATTCTTTACAGGAACTCTAAAAATTGACTAAAAACTCTGAAATCCATGAAAATGTTTCGTATCCTTCGTATTTAAACGTCTTCATTCATTAACGGTCGTGGAAAATGTTTTAAGCACTGGAATTGAAACTATTGTGACTAAGATTGAAAAACACAGTGGAGAATTCAGTAAAGAAATTATCATAAAGTTTGGCAATGATCAAGTCAGAAGTTATTTTACTCAATATAATTTAGCAGCATTAGATAGTGCCATTTTAAAGTGAAGAAATGCAACACTAAATAATATCAACAAATAATGAAATTAAATATTTCATCGAATTCAAAGCTTTTTGAAATATTTTTTAAAATCTAAATATGAACTCCATCTGCACCTTAGGCAAATGTAAAAGGCTGCAAAGTGTGTATGAAGTGAACTCATATGAAGTTTTTAAGAAGACCTGGTAAGCTGAGAATCCAAGAAATTTATTTTGAATGTATTGAAAGTGTCATAAAACGATTTAGAAAAAGATCTTCATCATGTGTGTTTATCGCGCACAACACAGAATGTATACCTCCAATAAATTATCAACTGATGTGGATGAAATGTATTTTTTACTTGCTTATATATGGTTTTCAAATCATTCAGCATTTTAATTGGAAAAATCAAACAAGTCTCAACAAATAATATATAAAAATTTGTTTTGCACTCAAGTCATAATTCTAAATTCACATCGTATTTTTCAGTCTCTCTTTTTTGAAACGATTCAAAAAATGTCAATGTTTGTTTGCCCCTTAATTTGTCTCAAATATTTGCGTCAATTTTGTAAATAATATTTAAAGCAAAAAAATCTTTCAGTACGATAAATTTTTAACAAGAACTCTCAAAGCAAACAAGTTTTTTGACTTTTCTATGATGATACCCAAATACAGATATCTAAAAGAGCTTTGGTACATTTTTTAAAAACTTTTCAATTGATTAGTGTTACCAACAGACTTTTGTATAATTCTATTAGCAGGCTAATAGAAGAGTTTCTGTAGATGATTAGCAAAAATTAAGTAGATTCGGCCAAATATTTTGATTTAGCATAATTTCAGAATGTGATTGAGTCTAACTAAAAACCATTCATTTATTTTCTTACAGATGGATATCAAAAAAACATTATGCAAACTTGGCCCACGATGAGCGCTAAAAGTTTCTTTCTGTATTTCTACTAGAAATGTTTATTTTTGGATTGAAAACTAATAATTGTATCCACCCTTGTAAGCTGAAATTACTATCTAATATTTGAATTAGATTTGCTCGAAATAACTAAAATTAGCACTGAGAAGACGTTTAACAGTAAATTTTTTTATTCTTCGGTAAATTTGTTTGAAAAATTTTGTGTTCAATTTTTTGTAATTTAGTTTTATTCCAAAACAACTGTCATGTTTCATGCTAACTTTAAACGAGTTTTTCTTGCATACGGAGTTCAAACCCCTAAGAAACCTATTTGTTTTAAACCACGCAAATATAACCATAGGATATTAACACAACGGGTTGTTTTTCACAAACAAAATGATTGACTCACCATAAATTTATTATTAAATTTCTGCTATTTTGGCAATTATTGTTATTTTTAAATCCGAAAAGGTTATTTTTAATTGAAACAAATTTATCTTAAAATGCAAGGTATTTTGTCTCCTGTAAATCTAGTACTTGCCTGGAGAGTTCTTGCAGATCAGAGTACAATGCACTGCATTTATAAACAAAAGTTTTATTTTTTGACGAAATTATTCCAATTTTGCAATCTCAAATCAAAAGATCAACACATCAATATTTTTCAAAAATTAAAATTAAACAAACACAATTATAGAAGGTTTAACTTTAGAATGTTCCTTCAAAATCGCAAATCAATTTGTTGTTCATGTTTTCATATTTTATGATAAAAAATCAGGTGAAAGTTAAGATTGTGAAATAAAAACGAACAAAAATATAAAAACAATTAAAAAATTATAAAAAAATGGATGGATGCCATTTTTACCATAAATGTAATATAAATAGGAGTAACACGTTGGACACACGTTTTGCATCCCTCCCGCTGCCTTCTGGTCCCTTCACCACGCGGATGGTGTTACCCCTATTTATATTACATTTACGGTAAAAATGGCATCCATCAATTTTTTTATAATATTTCAATTTTTTACAAAAAAAATATTTTTCAATTTTTTCAACTTCTAAACAAGTCTAAAAACCACTTCCCAGATAAATTTTACGGTTTCATATGACCTTTGGAAATAGGCAAAATATCCATTTTTTAGTGGGAGAACCCCCAAACTTCTCATGTGGCCGTGACCGCCGCGAACTTTTTTTGCCATAGTAGTAGAGGAGCCCCCTTATTTCGATCCCCCCTACTCTTCACCCCTTCGAGAATGGAGGCCATAATCTTAGCCTTCAATAAAAGTTATATCAAAAAATTTGATCTCCATAAAAGCACGGTTTTGATCACACAAAAAATATCCAGTTGTTAACTTTTTATCGGAAGATTTAAATAATTGTTATGCTTAACTTGATCATCACGCAATGGACGAGATAAAAGTTTTAGATTAGTTCTAAAATTAAATGATGTAAATATGCATACCTAAACTGCCACCATTTTCCATTTTCGGGCAATCAGTAGGGTGAATTTTACTTTGTATTTCAGCGAACTCTCTGAATAAGTTATAATTCTGCTGGCAAGGCATCCATTCTTAAAAGAAAGCAATCAAATGAAAAAATATTAAATTCATCTTTGAAAAGCTGAATTTAATTCCAACTGAATTAGATATTTACGTTTGATGTAGTTTCTAAACGAGTTTTTCATTGATTATGCACACAAATATATTTAAAATTCTGAGAGAAGTAATCAAAATTACTCTGAATTGAATTCAAATCAATTGAATTAAAAAAATGATAAAAAAATAAATAAAATGTTCTTAAGATAAACTTTATATATATTTTTTTTGTTTTTTCAATGATTATCATTAGTATGTATAATTTTTAGAAAATTTTGGAAAGAAATCATTCAGAAATTCAACGTGATGGTGAAATTACATTGATGTAACTTTACCACGGACTGAGGGTGCTGAGCGCATGTTAGGAAAGCTTAAAACTTCAAATGCGTTTTTCGACAAACAAATTTTCTTGACACGGTCAGCACGATAAGCCCGAAAGTTTACAATATTGTTTTTATTTATTTAAATCTTTATAGTCGCTTTGAAACATTTTTTGGAATTTTCTTTATTCCAACTTCACAATTGACGGGTAAATGTTTACTAGAAACGCAACTTTTTTTTAAAGCCAAAACCATTAAAAAAACCAAATCTGGCTCGTGAAACTATAGCCGTTGCTCTATAGTACAAGAAATTTTCAAGATTTTTTAAAGCATTCTACCTTCAATGATGCGGATCATAAACGAACGTTGGAAATAACCGCAAATATGTAGTAGATATTCATTGTTTTTTTAAAAAAAAAATCAATTGTCGACCCTCATTTTCGAAGCGCTGGAGGCTTTGCCCCATTAAGAAAATGATAATTATTTCATATTCCTCAAAACATTTCGAAACTTTTCTCCTTAAAAAAATCTGGATGGTCAAAATTTAGTCCTCTTCTATCGTTTTATTTCCATATACTTAAAAATAAAGTCACCGGAATATAAATAGTTTTTGTTATCTAGATCAATTCCTTCTTCGTAGAAATGATCTCAATTTTCGGATGTTTTTAAGAGCCATATACTGTAGCGACACACTCATTGAAATCAGGCAAATTAAAAGAAAAAAGCTGGCAAATGTATAAGCATACACATATACTACCACGGAACGCCTATTTTTCTTTTTCTGTGATTTGAACAAAGCAAACTACTCAATCAAGCTAATCAACCCTCAACCGACTTTATTGATTCTACATTGTTCACTAAGGCGCCCGTAGTTTATCACAGCCAAGTGTTGATTATTGCACCGTGTTCGACATGTGCACTAAAAAAGTTAGTAGCTTTTCCCGGCTAACAATAAGACAAATAGCCCACATGATTGTTAACACCCAAATGTTCCTCTTCTCCTCGCCCAGTTCTCAACCGTTTGTACGAGTATCTTGTATCTTCATTCCCGCACGCACGTGTTCCATCGAAGCAATCCAACAAGATATCACATTCAGATGCAAATTAATTTATTCGGAGCCTCAATCTGTAGACGGAGATGACCACACAGAAGAGCAACCTGGACCCACAACCAGTGTTTCAAGGTCGATTGCAGCGAAATCGAAAGTGATAACTTATCGGGTATATTATCTAACAAACCTGAAGATATTATTGTATCTGTATAACGTCCAGTTGAGTATATTCAGCTAATGTAGCCCGGCGGCAGCAGGCTCGCGTGCCTCCTCCACGTCATTTTGGTCATTCAGGTCTTCGACGTTGGGTCTTTCAGTTCGCTTTTGATCGGTGCATTTCGAGAAAATGGGAGACACTTCTCTGCTTCCTCAACAATTCATTGATATTTATACTCATATTTAATGTCAATGTTGGATGATTTCGGTTACACTGGTATTTTTGCTTTTAATTTATTAAATTGGCACCCGATTTAAAAATGTTATAAGAAATCAATTGCCAAAAAGACGTACGGTTGTCGATGGATGCGGTACGACCTAGCTTTTAAAGTTTTTCTAGAAACGTAGAAGATTAAAAAGTTTAATTTATTTAAATAAAGAGCAACATTTTAAAGTAATTTTCGGACGAATTTATTTACGTAAATAAATTCAGGAGGAAAGGAAATTGAAAATGAAACATTTCTTTTTAGGGTTGTACGTTTTATCATGGCATATATAATAAATTGCACTTTCACTTTCAATTGCCAAAATAATCATGAGATAAAAGATACAAGAATTACCCTTCCTTCCGAGAGAAAGCTCCGCTTTTCGTTTCTTAACTTGCGCGGAACAGAACAGAGAGGAAAATCAACAAAATTCTTGTTATCAAAGCGTTACCATCGTGGTCGGTGAATCCAAATCAAAAGTTCGTTACGTTCACCACGCATTATAATCGATCAACTAGAAAAATGATGCCTTGAACAACCCCAATTGGAAGCGAGAATTATTCAGACCGTCAATCACTACCAGTACACTGTACTGATAAACGTCATTGTATGTAAATTGAGCACGCGTACAACACCCCGCACAAGTCACTAGGAAGGCAGTTAATTGTATTTTAGATTTTACTATTGGGAATCGATGCACTTTTTCGGGACCTGCGGCTCGTGCAGTAGCAAAGGATAGTACCGGAGATACAATAGTAATTCCCAGTAACAAGTTGAACCCTTTGAAGGGTTGCCGGAACGCCTACGACGTCCAACTGGACCGCAGTTGCTTCCGGATGATCTCACCACTTGCTAAATTACCTTTTTGTGATGGCTGGTCCCCTGCGTCATCAGCCACAACACACAAGTCGAGTTCAGGGCCTGCTTAAGGAAGAAACACTAACAGCTAATGGCAGTCGGAAAACGAAATAACCCGGTGAAACTGAACGCGTGAACTCAAATTAATATTCGCAGATCATTCACCTATGAGGTCGCAACAGAGCCTGGAAAGGTTGCACAAGGAAGTGAAGTCGACAGAACGGATTCGTTTTTGCATTTGTATCATTTGAAGATAGTTTTTTTTTTGAAAAATCAGTCTTTTTGGAATCATTCTCTATCTTGTTTAGAAATTATTTTTGCATTTTGAAAGTAGTTTTTCAAAGATTATCGCAGGGCCAGTCATGTCATTGAAATGGTTCCAATAAAATTTAAAGTAACAAAAATTAACTCCTTTATGGCTGCCAACTGCCAACCGAATCAAAATTTATTTTCTTGGGTAACCCTCGAAGCGGAATAAAACGGAAGAAATGAAACAAACCGGAAGAAAGCGAAAGAAAGGTTTCATATCACAAACGCATTTTCATTTATTATTTTTATTTTCTTTCGAACACAATTTTAATTCATTATGCGAAAAAAGGGGAAACTCTATAATAAAACTTCGGTAAGCCTTTTTTGCGGTCGAATAATTGTGGGATTCATATCCAGTGTTTGCCAGATAAGATCTCTACATCCTTAACTCAAAGACCCTCAGTTAATTGTGTTTATAATTTCTTCAAGGTTTCTAGATTTTAATTATTTCTTGATGTGTTAATAGCAACACCAAGGCCATTTCTTAAATGGTGCTATTGGTGCTATTGCGTTTGGTACGTATTTCCCGTTTCTATTCACTCCCATCAAAATTAGAAATGGTATGTATTTCTAAATCGTGAATAAAGGATCTGTTTTTGGTTTGATCGTAAGATTTAGATGTTTGGCCATTGCAGCAAAGCATGTATTTTTGTATCCATTCTTGTGATTAATAGGAACGGTTCTTGAGAAACGATTTCAACAATATTTATTCGAAAATATCAATAAAGTATGTAATAAAACATTCAAAGAATGTATGATCATTCTCACTTAAAATAGGCTCTTATGACTCCACAGTCAAAAAGTTCAGTCAGTCAGTCAGTTCATTTTAACAAGACACTTTATTGCGAGTTATAAGGCCCACTATAAATCGAATACCTTCTTTTCAAGGTTTAGGATTTCCACTAATATTCATCGCCTTTTGTTGACACAAACAGTAAGGATAATTTTTTTAACGTTTATTTTATTTTTGGTGCAAAATTTTGTACGTAAACTTCAAACACAATAACATCGCTTTCAATTTTCTTCAACATTCATATAATTTATCTGTAGTTGTGCGACAAAATGGACAGTAGCCTTTCTGTAAAACCTGCAGTTCATAGTCCTCAGCATAAAATGTCTAAATAACGACAGAATAATGTCAGTCAATTCAGCGAGAAAAAGCACAGAAAATCTTTACCAACAAACATTCCGGACAAAATGTTATCTGCAAATCGGGAAGCAAGTTCCGATAGTAAATATTCTTGATATTCCCAATTCTATTCTTGATGATGAGGACATGGCTTGGATCGATGGCTCGCAATGATGTCCGATCAAAAGTTAAAGGCAATGTTGATGGAACATTCTAAAAAAAGCAATCGAATTAAAAATACCGCTAATGTTTTAAATGGTTAATTTAGAGACACTATCTTTGGGGATCTGTTTGAGGCTAAACATGTCTGTTTATGTAAAGGTTGCTAAAAGTGTGTGCAATTTTTTTGCCAAATGTGTATATTTTATTCATATACGCATTTTTGCTTTTACTTGCAACGTTTTCATTGATTTTTTGCACGAGACAGTCTTGAACAAAAGTCTTATACAAAAAAACCTGAAGAAGGTTGCAAGTAGCAGCCAAGATACATAGACGAATAAAATATACATATTTGGTTAAAAAATTACAAAGGCTTTCAATCAACCATAAAAAATATCAAAAATGCTCAGAAACCAAACATCCAATGTCTTTGTATACCTCGCCAACATTTTCGGCAAATGGATCAGATTGATCGTCACTCGATTTTGGTGGGGCCATCAGGATTCGTTCAGCTTCTCCATCATTTATGTCGATTTCCGGATGGAATTCCACTAATGGTAATATCTCTAGAAGACATTGGAATTGAAGCTTAGTCTGTTATATTTAAGTGCCAGAGAAAGTTGTGTGCCAGTTGATAGATCTAATTGCGTGTCGAAAAAATAGAAAACAGGAAAGTATCATTAAATCAGTGTTCTGATGAGAAGCAAACTAATCGCGCAAGGAAGAAAGTTAGGCATCTAAATTAAAACGATTTATCAATTATTATTTTATAAAATTC
The DNA here is from genome assembly GCA_963942545.1 of Oxycera nigricornis. Lineage (NCBI taxonomy): Eukaryota > Metazoa > Arthropoda > Insecta > Diptera > Stratiomyidae > Oxycera > Oxycera nigricornis. The sequence goes on along the minus strand of OZ012663.1, from coordinate 28,942,166 downwards.
ATCAATTGATAGCTAATATTTCCTGCAAAACAATATTTTTAGGTAGTTTTGTTGGAAATAAGTAGCTTATCAAATATTCATAAGCATTTTTTAGGCTAGTGACCAAGCGTTCATAAAATGAACAACAACATAGTAAAAATTTTATTCCATTCATACCAAACGACACAAACGAAAATGTATAATCCTGCTGGCAAATCGGGCAAGTATTCCCACTTAAATGAGTGCTATAGTTTGAGCATTTATAACACAACGGTAGTAGCTCCTCTGGGTCATTAAAGCCTTGCTTGCATGCCTTACTGTTTAAATAATTTATCTGAAATTTAATTTTAGTCAAAACTTTCAAACTCATTTACAAACATATTTAAATTTTACATCAATTTGCTCCTGAATATTTGCTGGTGGCTTTAACGCCTGCAATCTCTTGTTGATCTGCAAATAGAGCTTATTTGCTTCTAGCGCTTTAGCCTGTTTCGATAATGTATACAGCACAGCACTTTAATTAAATATTATGTAAACACTATAGAAAGGTTTGTTTCAATTTTTTCTTACAACTGACTAACACCCTTCGGTGGACGCTTGTTTCCGATTTCGTTCAGTATAAAACGACTAGCATTGAACAAAGTTAACGGTGGATTGCTTGTGAATGGTTGTTTCAAATATGTGTAGATGATATTATAGGCATAATAGACTTTTGCCAATCGAAATAGTTTTCGAAACTCTTGTAATTGATGTTCTGACGGTGATTCAGTTTCCCTGAAAAACAAAAATGATCAGTTACCTATTCTGAGCACTTTATGAAGCGAGTCTCACTTTGCAACATCTAAAAATTGTTTTGCCATCAACCAATAGAAGTAGCTAGCATCTAAGAATCTCTCTTCGCTGAGCGCGCATTCGCTAAGGTTTTTAAGAAGTTTTTCGGCGTCCTTAACTTTTCCTGCTTTGATATAGGCTGCAAAGTAGATAAAATTTTCATTATTTATTTACGTATCAAATGAAACTTATTATACATTGATGAGCTTCAATAAATTGATCAGATTCAGCAAGCCAGTGAGCATGTTGAAAATGAACGGACGTTAATAGTTCGGGCAAGTTTTCTGCTAATCGAAATGCTTCAGTCCAATCACGAGCCTCCACGTGTAATTGCACAACCTTTAACAAATAAGTGCTAGCTATATACATCTTTCTAATAAAAGATAAGTGGTCGCAAAAAACCTGTGATTCTTCGCCCAGTTTCTTATATATTTCTGCTGCCAACGGAAGAGCTTTCAATCGCTTCAAGTGTATCGCGATTTGTTCCAGAGCTGTTTTCTCCGTTTGACTCAACCGACGACCAATATCATACAGTCTAAAATAGTATCATTATTATCGACCGAACTACATCGATAAAGCAATTGATTATACTCACACATCAGACCATCCTTGCTCGGCCACAATTTCAATAGCCCTTTCATGTTCTCCAGCCGACAGTAGCAGTTCAGCTGCCGCTCTTGGCTCATGTACGGAACACGCCCATTCGGCACGTCTTCGAACTAATTCACGCTTATCAGCCACATCATCGTCTTTGACAAACTCCTGTGCTAAATCAAACATCCTGAGATCCGTATACATTGCTAAAGCACGATTATTGTGTGCACATTTCTGATAAAGTCGAGCGGCTTCTTTGAATTTTCCCGCAAACGCTGAACTGTCTGCTTGAAGGACCTCTTTTGGAAAATCACCTCTTTTCTGTTTATCCTGGAGTTCAGTGATCAATTGAAGCCACGGTAGACTGCGTACTTTGACGAAAGCATTTCGTGCTATGTTCAATTGGAGTGATTCTAAAGCAGCGTGGGCAAGTCCTTGCCAATCGGTTGTTGTCACACCAAGACAAGCAACTTGATATGCTTCTCTGGAAGTAAAGTTCAATTTATTTATTTGTCGGAAGAAAGTTTTTATTGTAATAACAACGAAAACGACTCAAATTCATTTGCGAACCACGAAAAGCGACAGCACAATGTAAACTTTGTGAGCAGCTCTCGAAAAGAATCTTGGGTTTCGGGGTTGTAAATTTTTTAATAGAAGTGAACGCACTATGCGTTCAACTTAATAATTCTCCATTGTATGGGTGACTTATCGACAGCCATCTGCGCCCGATCATATTTCTTCTCGGCGCACTTTCATTGGTGAGGCATACGGATTGATCGCAGGCATTTAGTTGCGGAGCTTTCAAATGGGTGAGGCTTTGGGCTGGTTTTTTGCGAGGGTGACAAGCGACGAATGTAACAATTTTCATCAACACCTAAACTATCGCAATTTATCAGACTTTGCATCGCTTACGATTACCTCGAACGCTGTGACCACTGATAAGCAAATTATGACTCTAATTCTTAAAATTAGTTCAAGAAAATAGAAGCAAATGAATGTCAATGCGCAAAAACATTTGTTTCGAATATTATAATGAATGTGCTTGAAAGATCAACCGCAACCCCATTTAATTACGGCAAACATACTATACTAATGAAAAAGTGGAATTCTCTGGGCTATACTCAATAAATAGCTAACACAGCATAGCAGGTGGATAAACTTTTTGATTCACTTTAAGCCTTTGGATAACATATTTCCCCAGTTTCGTTTGTAAAAATTATCCACTTACTCGAAAAATCCAGCTTCAATAAATTGCCACATCGTTGCACCCAATGCCAAAGGCACATTATGCATTACA